>WBNM01027396.1:0-36959 GCA_013399055.1 Ramphastos sulfuratus | reverse complement strand
AAAAAAAGAGGAAAGAACAAAAATAAATTCCCCACAAAGAAAATTTTGTCAAAAATGTAACCAACAAGAGGAGGAAAGAGAGACAACAGCACTTTTGAAAACAAAGCCTCCTGTATCTCTCCTAGCTCTACTTTCTAGTATTTTTTGAGAGTTTCTTGGAACTAGTAAAGCTAAAGAATTTTTTTGAACAGCAGTAAACCTTTCAAAGCATGGAGGGCCTAACTGTGAGGTGACTTAAATCTCTTCTCTTAAAATGTGTTGACCAGAAGAGGTGAGGTAATGCAGTGGGGAGATAAGCAGAGGCAGGTTTAAGGCAGGTTTCAAGCTCATGATAACGCAGCGATCTAGCTCCAAGACATGTACAACAAAGCTTCTTCGAAGACTTATTTCACTGCATTCTTTACCAAACAAGGAAATCTGCTCTAATCTGCAAGTAAAGGAAATGACAAATGTGAACAGAAAAAAAAGAGAGATGGTTACAGACTATTCAACCTTAGATTATATTACTCTGAACTGTTAATTAAACTCTTTTTATAACTCTCTCCTGAGTCTGCCTGGGGCTATACCTTTAAATTACCTTTTAATGGGAAATTGATGTGAACAGCATGCAGCCACAAGACCAGGGAAATGCATCCCCATTCTTACGATGTCTGCTATACACATCAACGGATGTGAGCGGTTCATGTAGAACTGCCACCTCTATTCCTGATCGTGTGAAGAGCTGGCCAATTAATTGGCTGTCAGGAAACACATACAGCACTATAACACTCAGATGGAAAATGAGAAAGAGCATACAAATCAGAGAAAAGAGTACAAGATAAGCAGGCCATCTATCATGGATGTGTGAAGAGGAAAAATAGCTACTGGAAATGCATGAACAAGTGGCTCATACTTCCAGTTCTCTAGAGTTATACTGAGGTACGCTTGGCCAACATGTTTATACAAAGAAATACATCACAGTATTATATATTCTAGAATATTTCCAAAAGCTTGATTTACGTTGAAAAGATCACCTTGGTAGCACACATCAGAAGAATGGTGTAAGTAAGATTATTTATATGATAAGACATTACAAAGGAAATTGAGAGAAATAGCAATTGCTTTATAGTTCTAAGTTAGCAATGTATGATAACACTAAAGTTAATTGGGGTTTTGTTTCATTATTATGGTTGCCTCATTCTGCAGAAAAAAAAAAAAGTCTGATACAAGCAGTAGGTTTAGTGTCTTAAAACATTTTTGTCAAAGGTAGCATTTTCCAATAGGTCTATCTTGAGACAATCCAGATGAAATGCAAAGATAAAATAGGCAAGGTGTAACTTTACAGCTATAAAAAGGTGAACCAAAAACTTGTTTAAAAGGTTTCTGTTAGAATGAAAACAAAAGCAAGGTAAGTTCTGCCTTTGTGTTGAGTCATAGAAAAATCAGCTTTCACAGTGTACAGAAGCATTCAGGGGAAGACTTTAACTTACAACAACAGGACTAGCAGAAAACCTAAAGAATTCTACAACTTAAAGTCAACAGTCACCTTTTTCGAATGAAAGGAAAACTGCGTTACATGACATACAAATGTTTGAGGTCTTAGCTGAACTTCAGCAGCAATATAAAGCAAAATAGCTATGATGGGATCTGAATTCACAACTGAATTATAGGTCAGGTCAGTGCCCCACTGCTCAGACATTCCCAGGACTAGGGAAGCAAAAATCAAATGGCTCCAAGGAATATTTACTGGAACAGTAATTTAAAAATTATATATTCAACTACATTAAATTCTCCTGTATTTACTGTATAGTACAAAACCCAAATCCAACACATTTATTCAGAGTTGCAGAGCAGATTTACCCTTTACTAATAAAACTAAAACTATAAATCTAAAAATCTTCTTGAAGTTTGAATTCCATAGTAGCTGATGTTTAGACAAAAATTACAATAACTGCATCAGTGCAGCACCATGCTGCTGCGCACTTCTGTTCTTAGTTGTTTTGAAACACACATCGCAATATCAACTAAGCGTAAAGCTAGTCACATGCAGTAGAGCAGAAAGAGGCTTAAGATCACAAATCCAAGCATTCTGGCTCTGCAACAACAATGGTTTCTGAAATAACACCCATCTCTTCAGTTTAAATACACAAGACCTGATTATCAGATAAAAAAGGATAAAAAATCCAGCATTTCAGATCCAAAAAATTATCCTCCTTTTTTTCCTTAATCAGAG
The DNA here is from genome assembly GCA_013399055.1 of Ramphastos sulfuratus. Taxonomy (NCBI): domain Eukaryota; kingdom Metazoa; phylum Chordata; class Aves; order Piciformes; family Ramphastidae; genus Ramphastos; species Ramphastos sulfuratus. Next base: position 34,747 of record WBNM01027396.1, on the reverse strand, counting down.
CCAGCAGGAGGGAGAGTAATAATTTGCTATTCTAACAGGTTATCACCCAATTGCTACAGTCTTAGAGGGAAGAAGCAGCAAGAAGGGAACTTGTAAGGATGGGTCACATCTTGCTAGCTCAATGAAGCCTGAAGAAAAAACTTTATTTGAAGGCAGAATGCAAATGCTCATGATAGATAAATTCCTTCCCATTGCCTCAAAGAAAAGAAATGTGATATTTGCATGCAAACAGTGTCCTTATAAATGATAATTTCCATAATGTATTTCAGAATGCTGACATGTTACCTGATTTTTCAAATTCCTGAATATGATTCTGTTGAATCATATTTGTCTCTAGTGACATTGTACTACAATAGCCAAGAACCAGTATTTCTCTTGGGATTACCTCAGCAAAAGTAATTGTGCAGCACACAACAAGAAGCGAGGAGCAGAGCTGCCCTTCTAGGAAAGATCTGCCCTTCTTGAGAAGGGCACTGATCACCAAAAAACCACAATAAAATGTAGATTCCCTTGGTTAATAGTTTAGCCGACCTAGCAATTTTGAAGCAGACAAATGGAATATTTTACTCCACAAAAGGCACAATGCACAGCTGGAAATGAAAGAGCAACTGCACAGCATTTAAACTTCTGAGTGGTTAAAGGCATACAGAGACATCAAACAGGATATCAACACAACTTGTCAGAATTTAAGAAGGTAGTCTAAGAAGCCTCCTTTTCATTGAGGGGTTATCTGTAGTGGAGTATAGCTCTTAAATGACATGATTTTGCTGGTCACTGTTATATTCACTAATGTTGATAAAATGCCAACGCAAGGAGAAAAGGAATCCTTACAGTGGGCAAATGGCTCTGCCAACAGCGATGCCAAGAAAGTAACTTTTCATAGACAAACAGTTTATTGAGTTTTTATGATTTTTCCTTTTTTTTTTTTTCTTATTAGTTCTAGTTTCAGACTATAAAATGTAACCAAACACAGTTAATTACTTTTAGTTACTTTTTCTTACACTCTGTATTGCTAGATGTTGATAACAAAGACTGCTAAAAACAAGTGAAGAATTCCTCATTCTCTCCCCCTGGGAAATAACAAGATTCAAGGATCCAGGAAAGAAGAGAGGCTACTGCTGGCCACTATTTCAAAATGCACAGTATCACTCTTCCATTCATCTGTATAAATGTAAGCTACAGAATGAAAAATATTACTGATATTCCCAGTGCACCTAAGCAGAACAGGCATTTTACTTGTACACATTTTTCTTGGCTTTGAATGCTGATGTCAATAGAGCCTTTACAACAGATTTTCCACTTGTTTTCCTTGTGGGAAGAAATATTGGGAAAAGGAAAAGGAGGGAGAAGAGACACACAGACTACCTACAGAAATAACAGAAACCTCCTTGATCTAAAAGCTCATCGTTTCAGACAGTTTTTAGTCAGGATAAATACAAAGCACAGGAATACTCCCTCATTATCGTACTTGGGATTTTTTTTTTTTTTCTTAGAGCACTTACCTATTCTCTTCCCTCAAATCCCCTGAAAAACTGTGTTGAAACATCTACCAGAACCTGATAAGAGTGTAAGCAATGCATTACTATTCATCACTTTGAATTCTACAATTTGTCATGGAACGCTGCTAGGAACACACATTGATTCATGTATATTTATTCCCCACACATACTATTTCTAACAGAATTTATTTTTAAGCATAATGTACAGAAATACATGAAAACTATAGCCTGCATATTTATGAAAATAACACATAAAAACTTCAGAATGCACACAGCATCAAATGCTGCCTTCAGAAAGAACTGTGTGCTGGGATGATTGCAGCCACAGCCAAACAAGCAAGGATGATATGCATCCTCTGGCATCTCAGATGGCACACAAATGTACTCCATTCTCCTCAATACACTCCTCCTAGATGCTCATACCTTACACTGTCTTACTAAACAGTCTATGTGGCTATCTAGGTAGATACTTAGATAGCTCAGGCATTTCTTCTCTCTATACAGTATGTGATACACTGGTTTAGAACATGTCATATAAATTTAGTTTGCTACTTTCAACAGCTATACTAAAAATATTAAAAAAGGGACTAATAATGTGAAATTCAGATTTTATGTCCAGTATTTTTTTAGTTCCCCATGTTCAATACACAATGAAGCCTCCTTATGTTTAGAAATTCACAGAATGGTTTAGGTTAAAGATCATCTAGTTCCATGGGCAGGGGCACCTTGCACTAGACCAGGTCACTCAAGGCCTCATCCAACCTGGTGCTTAATACCCCCTGAGAGGAGATATTCATGAACTCCCTGGGCAACCTGTTCACACATAAACCATTTTATCAGGTTTAGTTTGAAGAAAGTTTACTGATATCATATTCTATTTAAAAAACCAAACCAAATAAACCAAAGAAAAAAAAAAAGAACAAACAAAACACAAACTTTACATCGTTTAAAGTAATACATTTAGATTGACTTCCCCACATGTTTTACACTAATGCATTATCTGACTCCCTCTACTACTCATGAGTGGAAACATGCAGGAGGCTTTCAACACTAAAGGTTTATGCCCATTTCATATTACCTATTTTACGATTGAGAGTGAAGGACTCAAGCAACTGAATAGTAAAATATGGCAGAAAGCCCAACAAAGCTTTTGCCATTCCAAGAAAATAGTCTAAGGCACTAGAGGGAGCATCTGCCTTTACAGTCACTGAAGGAAGGTTTCTGCACACCTGCAACATACTCCACACAATATGTAAAAATTATTTCTTATATTGTATACAAGGTACAAGTCCTACTTTTCTCACAAATATCAAAGAAAATGCCAATATTAATTAACCATCATTTTAAATAAATGTGCTATCTCATTTACCTAGCTTAATCATAATTTTAAATGGTTTTCTCAAAGTTCAGACTCTGAAAGTAAGATTCTTAATGCAATTGTCTAAATAGCCTAATAGTGCTAGAATACCATAGCTTGCATTGCTCAGGAAATGAAAGCAATGACATTTCAAGGACACAGCTTCGGACTTCTGCAACAGAGACATCCACTTCTTGGCCAACTGCCAGGATGAGAAGGGCATAAGAGAAGGGTGTTTCTAGTCTGTGATTCACCTGACCAGCTCTAGACACTTGTCAGAGGATAAATGTGTGAATCATTTTCTCCAAGTGCTACTTCTAAGAAGCACAAAGTTAATTGAATTGTACACCACAGATGATTATGTCACAAGATCCCCACCCAAAACCATGAACAGAACACAGTAAGCAAAAATATGCATAACATTAGCAAATATGTGGAGGGGGAAGAGTAAGAACTGAGAGTGAAAGAGCATATTATATAATATTACACCCATTAAGACTAACTAACCTTGCTGAATTACCAACACAAAGATGAATCATTTAAAATGGAAAGGAGTTCCATTGAGCACTGCTACTACGACAGCCTCAAAGCCTTAAGAAAGCATATTGGAAGCTAAAGACTTGCCCCTTTTCAGCAGAATTGTCATCCGAGGATTTTATTGACCAACCTGGAGCGCATTGGCAACAAACTCATTGTGCATTTTCCAGTGCTACTAAGTTCTTCATTCTTGCTATGTGCCACAGATTAATTTAAGAAGGTGAAAGGAAGAGACAAAGAGCAGAAATCCCTTATTACAAACTGAAAGAAATAAGAGAACTTAAACATCTAAGAAGATTGTGTACAGATTAATTTAAGACATTAACAGTATTTTTCCTCTGCAAGTGATGGGAAACAAAAAGTGTCCGCCATCTGTATTTTTCTTTCATGTCTCAGTCTTGCTATGAATTCCCTTGCTACCTGGCAGGTATAAATGCTGACATCAAGATAGCCCTCAGTTCTCTGCCTGTATAATAATACCTGGAACACTGCTGAGATTCATAGCTTAGTTTATGTAGTTTAGTGGTCATACTTTTAATACCAGACATTAAACCCCCACACTAATACCAGGCATTAAGCTCCCACACTGCATGCCAAGCCCTGAGTTAGGAAATTCTGTTTTCAGATACATTTGGTACTGGTGTGGTCAAGGATATTAAATTATGTAGTTTTACTGTGTTGTGTGAGTTCTAACTTTTGTCTACAATCATCTGACACAGAAGACAGGCTGTAACTTTTGGGAAAAATATTATTTTGCTTATATCCTCCAAACAAAATACAGTGACTGTGGTTCTCTGGAATTTTCATTAGAAAGCTTCTTTCTTCTTCCCCTTGGCATGAAGGTACTTGCTCATTTCTAGACATCAAGGACTGTACAGTGCAAAGGCAAAACTGCAATGGTATTTTCAGTTATCCTCCCAAATAGCAAATTGATCCTCCCAGCAAAGCAAATTGATTTTCAAATACAATTTTTACTGAAACAGCCTCTAAAAACTTAACTTTCTAAACTGCTGAGTTTATTCAGAGAGTTGGTGGAAGGCCCATCCCTGGAGGTCTTTAAGGTCAGGCTGGATGAGGCTCTAAGCAACCTGATCTAGTGTGAGGTGCCTTTGCCCATGGCAGGGGAGTTGCAACTAGATGATCCTTGAGGTTCCTTCCAGCCCTGACAATTCTATGATTCTATAATTCAAAGGTGGAAGATCTTGCAGATCCACTAGTTTGGACCATATTAAAGCTGAACAGAAGTTATTTTACCAAAAGGATTTCAAGCACCTATTAATTTCAGATGTCTTTTAAAGCATTTATCTTTGTGCTTTGAGTGTTTTGCAGCAGTATAGCAAAGGAAAAAGCTAACAGAAGCACTTAATGTAATAATAAAAAATACAGAACAGAAAAATAAAAAAGGCAAAAATCTTTAAGATATAGGAGATATACAGGGTTTCAGGATATAAAAATACCTCTACATAGCAAAATTTGCCTAGCAAGTCCTATGGGTAGCTCCTTTGGTGCTGCAGTAACAAGGCAGTTGGAGACTCCTACCAGCACTGGGACTAGTTAGTTACAAAGACTGTCTCTGAACTGCAGGGCACCTGACCTGAGCATATGTGAGTGAAGGGAAAAGAATAAAAATGGCAAGAGGGGTAGGAGAAATTACTATGTGGTCTAGACTTGTCCCAAGATGAAGCTGGGACATTATGAGACTTGTAATTTAGAGATAAGCAGAGGTCAAGAAATAGGCTTCCATTCTCTGACCTTCTCCATGTGAGATTCAGCACAAACAGAAGTGCTCAGTTCCCTCAAGTTACATATGCAATGTTTTCCTTATCTTGAAAGAGGAAAAGCTGCTTTAAAAGTGTGCAGTTAGGGTCATTTGACAGAATATGTATATTCTGAGCAACTACAACTCACAACAATCCAAATCTTTGATTAACTCCTATGTATGTAGGCGATATGCTATTGGCAACTGAATGGAGCCCTGAAGTAGTGACCACCATTATCACTAGCATGAACCAACTGAGGAATCAGACATTCTTTTCACTTGTGGAACTGAAACACAAAAGTTACAGTGATCAGTAATATGCTATGAAGGCAGGACATTTTAAGTCTAGGAGATTGTGCCTTGCCATTGCTATCTGCTTTTAAAAAGCAGGCACTGCTCTTTGATGTAACAACTTCCCAGGAACTTGCATTGCTTTGCTCTCCAGTAACTTTTTATCTAATTTCTTAAAATTAGAGTATTTTAGAAAGAAACAGCCACAAATGCACCTATCAAAAATGATTGGTTCTGATTCACAAGTTTAGTTCTGTTTACCTGGGACCACGAAAATCAACAGCTAGATCCTGTGCTGAGTGAATTCAGGAAGTACAGCAGAGTAGACTCCGTCCAGGAGAACGAAGCAGCAGAAGTCAGCATTGTCTCCTAGATGTATCAAACTGCTTACAGGGTGCTAACTCAATCGGCTCCTTCCCCTGGCTACCAGAGAGCTGCTTCATTCTCCTAAACAGCCAGAGCAATGTTTCTGTTTGGTCCACAGGCTTCCTCCCAAACATAACAGATTGTTTTGCATGTTGTGAGTGGGAAAGGTACAGATTACCTACATCACTTCACTCTTCCTCCATCCCTTGTGCTTTGGAGAGGGGGAAAAAAGTCCTGCCATGCTTCAGAAACAAAGGCTCAGCAGCTATAAAGGCATGCTCTGAATTTTTTTAATGGAACAGTGAAATCTAAAGCTGTGTCTCTTCAAAGGAAGGTTACAGATACTGTTATTTTTCTGCAAGGTCTGAAAAATTACATAGTAGAGCCCTGTGAACTATTTTCTATACAAACAGTGGAATATTTGCTATCTTAGAAGAAAAACATAAATATGTATTATTAGTTAATAAATATGTATTGTATTATAAAAGAACAAAATAACTGAACCAAATACTTATATCATCTTTAATTAAAAAAAAGTTATATGACACAGCTAAATAGTGTCTAGTTCTTTACACTTGAGTTTTGTGGGTTGGAAGGGGGTTTTTTTGTTTGGTTTGGGGATTTGTTTTGGTGTTGTTTTTTCAAATTCTGTAACTTAACAACGGAGGTACCAGTGCAAGTAAAAGGGGACAGAATGAGCTGTCATGGTTGTTGGGAGAAGGACAGATGGCCACAATGCTCAGGCAAATTCACAGCACCTTGCATCTTGATTATTGGATTATCAACACTGCTCAGTTATGACCCATTTGTTCGAGCTGTTACTTAGGGTATGCCATCCACGTATTGCACCTATCATTTTCTACTGCACTGAAAGGAGTAAATGTAGAAACATTACTGCAATTTCATGCAAGATCTTATTGTCAAGTAAGATAATCAGTTATTTGAATTCTGGCCATATACTCTGAAATTCATAAATAGAAGAGGAAAAAAAAATGTTGGTTAAACTTCCCACTTCTCTTAGAAAAGTATATATTTTGTAAAATCTAAAAAAAAATCCAAGTTTAAAAAAAAAAAAAAAAAAAAAAAAAGACAGCCAGACATCAGCCAGCTACCGCATACCACAGAAAAACTTCTGGGCAGAGTTGCTGGTGAAAGAACCCCCAGCTGCTCAGCATTCAGCTAACTGTGTAGTGATGTAAAGTATCAGAAGAGGCAGACACAGGTACGTTAGCTTAGGCTGTTGAATCCCAGGTGTTAAGTGAAAACACCAGGAACATAAATCAACCAAACAGGAAGCAAAAGTCTGAAGCCAAAGATTAGCCACTTAGAAAACCAAACTTACTGAAATACTTTCTTGAATAAAACAGTGATAATATCAGTAAATATGGCAATTCTTCCTTATTTTTTTTAAATGGGAGAGAATAAACAAATAAGGATTATAATCACAGAATCACAGAAACACAGAGGTTGGAAGGAACGTCCAGAGATCATCCAGTCCAACCCCCCTGTCAAGGCATGATCCCCTAGAGTAGTTCACACAGGCATGCATTCAGACAGGTTTGAAAGTCTCCAGAGAAGGAGACTCCACAACCTCTCTGGGCAGCCTGTTCCAGTGCTCTTTCACCCTCACTGTAAAGAAGTTTCTCCTTGTGCTGAGGTGAAACCTTCTATGTTCCAATTTGTAGCCACTGCTCCTTGTCTTATTGCTGCTGACCACCAAAAAGAGATTGGCCTCATCCACTTGACACCCACCCCTCAGATATTTGTACACCTTGATCAGATCTCCTCTCAGTCTTCTCTTCTCCAGACTAAACAACCCCAGGTTTCTCAAGTGTCTCTCCATAGGGGAGATACTCAAGTCCCCCAGTCATCCTCATGGTTTTCTGCCAGACTCTTTACAGCAGGTCCCTGTATCTCTTGAACTGGGGAGCCCAAAAATGGACACAGTATTCCATGTGTGGTCTCACTAGGGCTGAGTAGAGGGAGAGAAGAACCTCCCTAGACCTGCTGGACACACTTTTCCTGATGCACTCCAGGATGCCATTGGCTCTCCTGGCCACAAGGGCACATTGCTGGCCATGCAGAACTTGCTGTCCATCAGGACTCCAAGGTCTTTCTCCATGGATTTCCTTTCCAGCAGGGCAGCCCCCAACCTGTACTGGTGTCTGTTGTTATTACTCCCCAGATGGAGGATCCTGTACTTGTCTTATTGAACTTCACGTGGAATCAAAGAGGTTCACTACTCACTGGGAATATTAGCTATACCTCCGTTATCACCTATACCTTGGACATTATCAAACTGTGTGGAGTTGTAATGTGGATAACCAGATATGTTGCAAGCTATTTTTTCAAAGGTCAAGAGTATAAGACTAAGATCCATAAGTAGTATGGTACTTACATGGCGATTTAATTAGAATCACTGCTGTGCCTAAGGACATGATCTTCAGAGTTTTTACCTTGCATCTTTGTCATCATTTGTAAAGGTAGTTCCTATCTCCATTCTCAATGGTTATGCTGAATAATTTCAAACACACAAAGCAAATTTTGAGCAAATGTGACATCTAAGCCTGATGGTCGAGCTGAAAGTGAGATACTCTGCTCCAGAAAGAGAACCAGATAAAAGCAAAACATTTTAATCACAGGACAAGCTTGTGAGTTGTCCCAACATCCTTGTGTCCAAATAATCTCATCTCTGTGTAGCTCCAAGTATGAGAGGTGAAATTTTAGAGAAAGCAAGAGGTCTCTACTACTTCCACAGGATTTACCAATCTTTTGGGTTTTTTTTCTACACATAAAAGTAATCCTGACTAGGGAGCTCTTTATAAAAGCATACCAAAGACCAGGTAGGCCATGAAGAAGGGCTGCCACCCTGTTATAAAAAGTGACACAGTCACAGATTGTGACCATATCTTCCAAGTAAAGACAACAGAAGAGTGCAAAGAAGCAGGTGGCCAGGGTCGAACAGAATCCTGTCTTTCCATGGGGTCAGCTATTCTTTTGTGGCAGAGAAAGATTTGGGTCTTGGGCTGTGCCTCCTATTTTCAAGAGAAAAATGGCACTGCCAGCTGAGTGTAACACAGCACTGTTGTTTAACGTTCTGCAATTTAAATGAAAACAAAAGCAGACTTCACAATTCAGTAACTTGAGGTTCTGAATTAATGAAAGTGAGATGGCAAGGGGAATATTAATGAAAGAACTCAGTGCTAGAATTCCCACAAGTACAGATCCAAAGATTTGTGAGAAGTAATTTCTAAAAACATTTTATTATTTCACTGTTATCCTTCAGTAAGGACTAGAAATAAAGTAATAATTTTTTTGGCAATTCTCTGATGTATATCTTTATTGAAACTAAGTGTTTTACCACAAAATGAAAAGATAATTTACTGGGAATTTAGGAGTAGGAAATTATTTTAGACTTTCTAATCTCCTCCCCATCTAAATACCATAAATGTCTTACTTTTCTACATCTCTGGTGGAATATAAAGATGGTGCTTACAGCAGCATTTTGAGACAGTTAGCAGTTAATCATACATAAAACTGTTAAAAACTAGGGTACCAAATAATTTGTAAAACCCTCTCATGCATTCTATAATTGTAGCATGTAAGTCTGACAGCCTAATGAACACTGGGTCCAAGTTTTGCAAAATGCACAGTATTTAGATAACTACATAGGTAACATAATGGAAATTATAAGAGAAAAAAAAGGCTTCTCAACCCTCCAACAAACCAACTACCAGTAAAGCAGACTGTGCTGGTTTGAGGCTAATTGGAGTATTTTAATGGAGAAAATCATATTATAGGCTGTGAAGAGGAAACAATGGTGATGTCTACTTCACTCATAGGCTTGCTGAGATGTTTAGGAATAAGAGTATAAACACAGATAAGACACTTGGGCACAGACACTTTCAGGCTGCCTAGCTTCTGGCCTTCTCCTCTCTGCCGAGTAACCTCACTAACCACTTTCCTTCTAACTCCCCCGGCCGATCCTCCAAACTCACCTTGCACATAAGGCAAACCTTGGGGTAAGGTATAGGGGTGAGGAGAAGGTGGAAGGGTGGTTGGAAGCCCCTCCTGGGTCTCTGATTTCTGGGAGGGGTGTTGTGTTTCTGTATTACCATTAACTTGTATATTTCTGTAAATATTCCTGTATATAGTGTATATATCTGCTTGTATATTGTGCTAAGCTGTAAATATAGCTTCATTCCTTAACTTCCAGCCAGCTGAGTCTAGTCTGGGTAATTTTACAAAGTGTGGGGGGGTGGGTAACTCCCAAACCATCACGCAGACATATTTAAGCATGTCCCTCAGCTGTAAGCAGAACCAAAGGTTCTAACTTAGTCAAATGTCTGGTTAGTCTCACAGAACACAAGAAGGGCAAGCACAATATGTTGTATTTAACACACTTCCTAAATGTCACAAGTTGTCTCAATGTCTCAGGAAATTTAAGCCTTTATTCCATTTCCCTTTTTCTTGTTCATCTATCAGGACTGATTGACACTTCATTTTTTTATTATACCACTCAAACACATTCAGCCCAACTTGCAGTTAGTATATATTCAAACTCTACTACTAAACCAAACTGAGTAGAAGGGAGGAAATTCTCTCACAGGAGCACATGCACTATAGTAACCGAAGGACCCACGTTAATCATCATTGAAGGATGACCTCCACATTCTGAACAAAGTCTCTGATTTTGTCCACAGAGTCCATTATGAAGGAGTTTTAACATTTCTCTCTTCTAAGCAATGGTTTTAGGGGCTTACCCATTCTCAAATGCAACAGGATGCAGAAGACAGACAACCTGGCATTAGCCCCATTGCTATATCATCAAAGCTGTTCCTCATCACCATAATCTGCTACAGGGAAGGGAAATTCCTCAATTAATTATTCTACAGTTCATTTAAAACAGAACAAAACATGAAAACACAAACCCAAACTCATCTTCCCTCAATTGGGCGACAATCCTCAAAAGGTAGGGAAAAAAAATTTGTTCAAGTGTCTGAGCTTCACAGGTTGCAAAAATTATTGGAGTGCCACAAAACAGGAATTACATCGCCCTTTCTTTGCAAAAAATGTGATGCAAAGCTCCACAGTTTAGACTCCATGACTGTTTCCCACTGGGTGAAGCCAGCAAGAATATGTGGTTTGTGGTTTGCTTCTACCACAGCACAGTTAGCAGTGCAGCTCCATCAGCATACTGTGAACAGCCCTTGACTACCTGACTGCCTGGTCCTTTCAGACACGAGAATTGCCTGATTTCAACAATCACAAAAGACTTTGAAAGCCACGCTGATTCCCCTATAACATCAGGCAATAAAAAAAATGACACATTAGCCGCCTCCTGAAATCACTCAGAGCACAATTTGTTTCCCACTTGTTTTCTGCAACTAACTTGCTGAAATCAAAATGCCAAGAATTAATAAGAGTTACCTACAGTAACTGTGAACCACATTCACTGACTTGCCCAAGGAGGAACAAAGGACAAAAAGAAGCCTAAAATCAAAAGTAATTTGCTTAGAGTGTTGGAAGTCCTGTCAGCTTTACAAGCTGGGGTTTTCCAGTTGAATAGAACAGCTGAAAACATAATGCCATGTAAAGTTGTTGTTTCTTTTTTCATTCTTTTTTTACATACTGCATTAATAATATTCCTTAATGTGTTAAAAATAAACAAATTATTATTCCCTGACATTCAGTATTTTTGACCATCTTTGCACAGAATACAACTATTAAGTGTGGAAACTCCTTTTGCATTTTGTACAGTGTGGAAAAAAAAAAAATGTTACTAATAGTTACTCTTTACTTTTCACATATTGGGACTAAAAGGAATGAAAAAAAATTATTAATAATAATATCCAGGACAGCATATTCAGTAGTTTGGAAATGTGAAAGAGAACAGCTCTAAAATCTAACCATGTAACACTAAAGTGGAAAATGTGTGTATACTCAGCTAGCAAAGAAGCTGCTTTTGTGAATGCCAAAGAAAATTAAATAATATTCATTTGGAAGCCAGTCAGAGTTTAGTTTCACATGACTACAATGAAACAAATGCAGCCAGGATTTACAACATCAAAGTACTCCAGTAAAATAAAACAATGAGAAAAGAGGTGAAGAAGCTTGATGATTTAAATATGAACAATCATATTACAGAGCAAATAATTTTCAGTAGCAAAAGCAGGAGAAAAAAAAAGGTAAATCTCCTCCATCATGCATTTTTATACATTTTGCCTCTTTTTTTTTTTCTTTTGCTACTGTACAATAAACACCATTTGTTTGAAAGTATATAATCCAACATTAAAAAGTGAAACAGACTTGACTGACAGAGAGGGACAGAGATTAAAATCCCCAAGGTTTACTAGCCTAAAGGCAGCCATGACAAACTGCTGCCAGTTGCCCAAAGCCTGCACAGCTACTCGAGCACACAATCCTCAAAATAGTCGTATGTGGCTGAGGACAATCCCTGCTGTGCAGAGCTGAATTTCAAACTGGGCTCAAGAGAAGGGAAAACATCAACACAATCACACACCAGTCACTCACATCTTACATTCATTATCAGGTTTTTCAAAGGAATCCCCAAGGCAGCTATATTTCACAGAATTGAAGATTTAAAATAAAAGAAAAAGAAAATCGAAGCAACTCACTCTATTCAAAACTGTATTTATGCTAGTTTATAAGCCCACACTAAAACATATGAAATAAAACTGCTCAAGTAAATTTTAAGACAAAAATAGGGTTTGGAAAGATAAAAATAAATACTAAGAGTGTCGACAACAGGAATATTATTGCTACCAGGAAACTGCATGCCATAAGAATCTTAGTTCTCAGGAAAACCTCCAGAAAGATTGCAATTTGCTCTATAAAAAAGATAGCTACTCATCTTGCCCTTTCTTCTGTGAAAATTCTATGTAGCACTGCAACCAAATGCAATGTATCAGCAGTAGGATGTGATATGTTAATGTGCTCTAATTTCCATTACTTCAGCAGAACTGAAGTGTGAAGAAATTTAGTCTATGCATTAGATGGATTAAGAGAGTCTAGGAATTACTAAAATATGCAATTAGAAAATTCTGTTTACATTAGGAAGAAACTCTGCAGAGAGAAAGGCACATTATGTTCATGTAAGTGTTAATCTACTGATTTTTTGTGTGTGTGCTTTCTGGTGCTAGACTGAAATTCTCTTTACTAGGGTACTCTGAAAAGGGTGGGAAAAGATTAATAAAGACTTCAAGAGGATTTGCTATATTTTATTGATGTGGGTAAAACATACTTCTTCAAGAAAGCCATGTGGAAACAAAAAAAAAAAAAAAAGAGAGAAAGAAAGAAAGAAAGAAAAAGTGACATTTAACCAGTAGCTCCTGCAGCTTGTGTGCGTTCCACACAAACTTACATCTCTTATTGATACATTACATGTACAGATAAGAATGTTAAGCACAGCCTGGGAGATGCTGGTTGGCTTGGGGTTTTTTACTGTGAGATATCCGTAACCCACATACAGCACTACAGTACCCTAGGGAGACTCCTTCTTCCACATTGTCCTTTTTCACTAATGGGAAGTATTTAATACAAACCCCTGAGACTAAACAATCAGAGCAGTTAGTGAGACTGACTGCAGCCAGCAAAGTCATTGTCATTACCGCATTCTATGAATGGCCCATCACTCTCACAAAGGAAATGCAACAACCGGCAAACCCTGGTTGTGTCAGGCACAGATGGGAAAGCTCCCTCCGCCTGCTAATTGACTGGGAAGAAAACTCATTAAATAGCGTTTTTCACCTGTCACAGTCCAAGAGCAAACTCAGCAGCCCTCTCGGCTGCCCACCTGTTGGGGAAGGCATAGCCGACGCCACACTGGATTCTCTCCTGCTACTAAACAAATGTCCCGTTGCTCAACATGCAAGAGCAACCCACCATCCCTCTGACAATTAAGCTCCTCTAAACCATCATGTCATTACACCATTAAATTCTATCTCCACCACAAAAAGATTTTCTAATCCCTGATTTTCATAGGCGGTATATAACAAGCTAAAGGATGAGAACTGCATTTTGTTAGGGCTTTTCCCTTACTTTTAAAAGCCCTGTCATCATAATGAAGCTTCATGAAAAGACACTGTGATTTAAAAAGAAAGAAACTGCTTGAGTTGTTTTCATGTAGTGTTTTTTGTTTGTTGGGTTTTTTTAACCCACCACTATCATTTGAACATCAGAAAAGAATGTAAAAAACAAACAACAATGCTGTTTTATGTTGTTTTATTTCTGCTTAATTTAATAGTCACATAATTTAGAAAAGTCCAAAGAACAAAAAGCATGTATATTAGTGTAAATCTATGCTGCACCATGCTTTAACCTCTGTGCTACACCAGTATAAAGCAGAACAGGATTTGGCTTGTGACATTTGCTGGAATGGCTAAAATAGTTCCTGGACACTTGTGATACTTCACTGTGTTATGAAATCATGGAATTGTTTCAGTTGGAAAAGACCTCTAAAATCATCCAGTCCAACCATTCTCTTACTTTATCATGTCTGATGCTAAATCATGTTCTTTAGCACCGCATCTATGTGTCTTTTAAACGTCTCAAGGCATGGTGATTTGACCACCTCCCCGAGGAGCCTATTCCAGTGTTTAGTAATATTTCTTCTAGTATTCAGTCTAAACCTCCTCTAGTACAACTTGTTACTAGGCAGAAGAGACCAACACCCACCTCACTACAACTCTCTTTCAGGTAATTCTAGAGAGCAAGAAGGTCTCAGCTACTAAACGACCCCAGTTCCCTCAGTCACTGCTTGTAAGTTCAGAGTGGATATTGCCAATCTACAAAGAAGAACCTACCACTGTAATGATGTATACTTACATATAGACAACACTAGAGGAAAGAAACAAACAACACCAACCAAAAAGAAAAAAACCCCAACAAAAAACCCAACAACCAACCAAACAAATTAAAAAGAGCTATACATCTCACAATAACAGATGCAGTTATTTCAGAGTACAACAGCAATCAGCAGCAATGTGCAGGGCACATTAAGGGACCAGCAGAGAGTTCAGTAGAGGGTTTCAGTTTAGAGAAGGGCTTTGCACAACCTCAGAAGCACATGGGGTGTCACATGCCCCAAATAGTTTTAAAGGGAGTTCCGTCAGTTTCCTGTCAAACATAACAGCAAAGTGTGAGAGTGGGCATGAACAGAATCCGTAATTCACACTTACCCCACTGCTACTCTTCCCCACTTCTACTCCAAAGAAAACCTTACTAATACTTATCTGTACTGCTATATATAACATAGTTGGTCTCCCCTGTTTACAGACCTGTCCTTGTATGTTAAGTGAAAGGCCTGCAGCAATAATTTTACTTCAAAGCAGTGCTGCTTCAAGAGCTGCTTAACTACCATATTGTTTCATTTTTAAGATTTGCATGCCAGCTCTAAACCACAAAAGAATTTTCTCTCACAAGCACTGGAGATGGATATTTCAGGGCACCGACACTGAACTTGAAAGAACAATTAAAAACATTCCTGAAATAAATCCTATTGCAAGGAACAGTGCCATGTGGTGCTGATTCTAAAAGGACTGATCTTAGTACCTTGGCCCCTTTTCTAATTTATCACTTTTTCCTAGTGTTCTCCTTATTTCCTTATCCTTCCATTGTTTCCTTCCTTAATTCTACAGGCTAACAAATGTGAGTAAGATGACTGACTTTCAGTCTTCGCTGTGGATCAAGATCTCACTGTTGTAGAAAATAGAATGAAGAACAAGAAGGTAGCCCTTCCTTTTAGTAACGTATTATCTATAGGGAAGAATGAGATATGGATTAAGAGAGATGGAGATCCAATAAAATCAAAAGTGGGAGTGGTGTGGGGCAACCCAAGAGCCGCCAACAAAGTCTTTTTCATAGGCCTCACAATAAAGGACAGTTTAAAGGGGGGACATGAAGATAAACAATGAAATAGTTCTGCATATTGTCACTGAGATCTCCAGTCAAGTACAGAAAGCTGCACATGAGAAAGCTGCAATGGGTGTTCATTTGAGAATCTCCCTAGTAAGCAATGGAGACTGAGACCCTAGATTGACACAAGTGAAATGATATCCCCAAGAGCACGTCAAACCCTCAGTTTGACATTAGACATATCCAGAGAAAAGGCTGGCTGCTGCCAGAAGGTTACAGATCACAAATAACAAGCAAAGACAAGCACCTCTCTAGTAGGAAAGAAGGAGCAAGTGCACAGTCTCAAAGAGCAGCAGCACAGGCAACAGGCCACAAAAAAGACATACCAAGCAGCAACTGGAAATGAGGCAAGACAAGCAAGCTTCATTTACAGAGGCAAAGATAAGGATGAGTGCCTACGGAAGAGATAGGATGAACACTAAATTTGTGGGGTTTTTTTTTTCCCTTTTTTTTTCTGGTTGAAAAAACAATGAAAAGAAAACAAATAAGTTAAATGTTGAAGAGACACTTCCCCAAATGTTACTTTCATATTCACAATTCACACTTCATTTTTTGCCCATTGGGTAGAATCCAGGACTAAGCTGCTTTCCCTCTTCCTAAGTTTCTTTCCATGAGACATGACGGTGACACCCATCTAGTTAGAGTCAATGTGCTGCATAGATTCTGTTTGCTTATTTTTCTACTTTGTCCTACTCTAGCTGACAATACTCCAAACAAAACTATTGTGTAAACTCTTTGGTTTGCTTGGAATTTTTAATGATTATAAAATATATTATAAAATATCTAAAAGTGTAAGCAAAAACCTATATTGTGAAAAGTTATTTGGTCACTGCCATCCTATTTGAAGTGCCTTTTTAGTTCCTTCCTTTCTTCGAATGGAATGGGCCCCCGTTATGTTTTCAGATGTCACAGTTAATGAACACAATGCCATCAAACTATGAGATGAAGATTTTTTTTCCATATTGTGCTTTGTTTGTATGAAGAACTGTGCCAAGGATCTGCTAAGTTATATCATTTCCTTCAATGAAACTGATTTACAAGGAAAATGAATCACGGGAAAGGCAAAGAAGATATCAACTATTCTGGGGTTTCCCTGTTCCTTCCTGTATCTGTGTCTGGAAAAACCAAGCAACGGAAGCACAACAAACTAAACTCAGATCTGGTGTAATGCCATTGGTGTCGGTGATGTTACCGAATGAATTAATTTGGCATAACATCAATTTAATTTTTAGCAATGTCAAAGCCAATCCTATCATGTAAAGGTTTGCTGACTACTTGACAATATGAAGCTAACTCTAGTGTTAAAAGCACAATATGCTGCATCCATTCTAACTGAGAATTTACAGGTAATCAGGAGGCATACAATATACTTAGAGCTAAGTTAATGCTGCAGAAGAACAACTACAGAATAACTGCTCTAACAAGCTGCATGAAGGATTAGCATTAACAGCAGCAATGTTTTGCCACTAATGAAAAAAAGTCAATCTTGTTTACTATATCCAGTTCATGGACTTCAGGGACAATGTCGCAGCTATGACTGTGAAGTCATTTTTAGCATAAGTCCCTATGTCAGGCATTTGCATACATTTTCTTAGGCAAGGCATCCTTTGGGACAAGGTTTCTTATGCTTGATTTGTTCCTGTGATTTCTGATGGTATTTTTAATTCTTGTAACACTGCATAAAACCCCCCACAAACCCAAAACAAATAAAACCCAAACAACAACCAAAAAAATCACAAAACACACCCAAGCATAAAAATATTCTATGACCACTTTAAGGATTAAGCAGATACTTTTTTACCTTCACTCCTGTATCACAAATGTAAAATTATTTTAAAAATTAAATTAACCACTCGTTCAACCTTCATTACAAAAACGAACCACATATCAAAAGCCTACATACTGCTGCTTTGATTTGTTTTATCTCCACAGTGTCTCACTAGTAAAATGCACAAAGCCATAGCTCATGAGAAGATGTGGATAGAGAAGGTGACAACACTAAGGCAAAAAAAAAAAAAGAGAGGTATGTATGATTGGATCAAAAGTTATACTGGTGGACAAATGACAAGATGAAAGTATTTTTACTTATTTTGGAATTACTTTAAGATTTTTTTTTAAGTGTACTCTCATGCTGATTAGCAATAAGACCAGTTTTGGTTTTGTTGGGTTTTTTTATATCAGTAAGGAACACATGATTTCCCAGTCCCCAGTCAACTGTTCACACATTCCCTTTTATAGAATACTGAAATAAATCCATTACCATGTAGATCATACCTACTGCTCCAAATAGATTTAAGAAGAAATGCATTGTCACTTGCCTTCAAAGACACAGGAGTCGAAATCCCTGTTTTAAAGTTTCTCTGAAAATCTTGTTCAAGTACTACCATTATTTAATGTGTGTTTGCAGGGCTTTAGTGGGATGTGATATCATGTCCCTGGATTGCCCTGCTACAGCTATTCATGGCTTAAAATCACACAACACGTCAAAACTTCTACTCCATCTTTTTAAAGTAAACTTTTATATCCTTATTGTTGAAATATTATTTTAGATGAAGAACGTGTAAGCATAAAGACTACTATAAAAATCCATCAACCTTTGTCAAACCGTAAAAAAGTTTTAAAATAACAGATAAAGAAGAAACAGAGATGAATCAGGTACAGCCTGAAAGTGAAAGAGTAAAAAGTACAAGATAACGACCAATTCCAGAATACAGATGTATATTTAACAGCATTAAATTAAAAAAAAAAAAATTGATAACATAGTAAGAATGAACAGATCTTTCACACAGTGCTCTTACATACCCAAAGAGCACTTGAATCTATTATGTTCTCAATGACAACAGATGAGGGAAAGAGGAGGTAGTAGCCTATTGTACTGTGTGTCGTATTGACACTTTGGGAATCTCACAATGCCTCACCAATCTAGACACCTCACTTTGTCCCTCGATGTCCCAGTTTTCAAAATGAAGGACAATGGCAGTAACTTTACTGAAGTGCTTCCAGATTTCCTCAGGACGAGTACTACATATGCTAGGAGTTGGGTGTTGTTGCAATTATCAGTATCTCTCTCATTCTCAATCAAATGAGCTTTACTACTTAGGGCTAAAATACAGCCTCGTGCAGGAGAGTTCTGCAAGTAAAACTGCTCTGGTCCCTTTTAAATGCCTAAAATATAATTTTCTCTAAATTTGCAGTCAGTGCAGGTAACAAGCAAATAGAACACAGCTATGTAGCCTTAGGAACTGTCTAAGAGGGAGACTGACTATTCCTTTCCTCAGTATGCAGCAGAAGAACATGGAGTACTAAGTCTGTACTGTTGCAGTGTATGTTCCCTAATGCTCCCCAATGCATTGCATTGAGGGGAGGCCAGGACAAACTGAAAATATATACTGTATTATCCAGTTCCTGAAGCTTCAGAAGGTGGAAGGTTGCTTTCTTTCTCCCTCCCTGGAGGTGTTCAAGGCCAGGTTGGATGAGGCCTTGAGTAACCTGTACTAGTGGGAGGTGTCCCTGCCTGTGGCAGGGGTTGCAACTAAGTGATCCTTGAGGTCCCTTCCAACTTTACCATTCTATGATTCTTTTGTGGGTACAGCTTCTATTATTGTTTCCCTACCAGTTACTCAAGTAAATGACAGTCAGCTGTAAAATGACATCTCTACCTCCTCCCCATAAAGCCACTCCCCATTTCTAAGGGTTGTTTGCCCTGTTTCAAAAAAAAAAAAATCAATCTGAGTCATGAACTGAGTGTATAAACAGGGCTGTAATCCATCACTTCACTTATGATGTGGGTTTGGGAGTTACCTGCCCCCCCACACTTTGTAAAATGACCCAGGCTAAAACTCAGCCGGCTGGGAGTTTAGATGAAGCTATACTTACAGCTCAGCACAATATACAAGCAGATATATACACTATATACAGCAATATTTACAGAAATATACAAGGTAAAGGTAATACAGAAACACAACACCCCTCCCAGAAATCAGAGACTCCAGGAAGGGCTCCTAACCACCCTTCCACCTTCTCCCCACCCCTATACCTACCCAAGGTTTGAGGATCGGCCAGAGGAGGAATTAGAAAAAAAAGTGATTAGTGAAACTAATCAGCAGAGAGAAGTTCAGAAGCTGCTAGATCGACACCCTGCACCCCCAAGACTGGAAACCCGACTGACTTATCTTTTGTTTTGAGTACTTATTCCTAAACATCACAGCAAGCCTATGAGTGAAGTAGATATCACCATTGTTTCCTTTTCACAGCCTATAATACAATTTTCTCTATTATAATATTCCAATTAGCCTTAAACGAGCACAGCTTACTACCATCCATAAAATTTAGTGATTGAGCTTCAAGCATGGGACTGAATCTAAGACTTGTACATTAAAAGAAAAAAAAAAAAAAAGGAGAACGAAAGAAGGGAAAGGAAGACAAAGGAAGGGAAACAGAAGAAATGGAAGAAATATAAAAGTGAGGAATAAAGAGCAATAGTTATGGTTTCAGATATTTTTCAGGGACTATCAACTAAAGGTTAAAAAAAAATCTAAAATTTTGTTTCATAAATGTAATGTGGCACAGTAAACTATGTTTCCAGTTAAAAAAGGCTAAACCTTTTTTAAAATAATAGTAAATACACTCAAGTCTCTGCTGAAACAGTATTTGAGCTACAGCAGCATGACACCAAAGTACAACACTATTTGCCAGGAACTCAAAGACACAGACATAAAGAAATGAAGGCAGACAGCCCAAATTTACTGAAGGGAAATAAAATAACAGTATCTAAAACTACTCCAAATATACACAAAAACATAGCCATGTATTTAAGAAAATAAAATTTAAAAAAAAAAAAAAGTAGCTAATCAACCTGTGCAAACAACACCAGCTGGAAATGTTGGTGATTATTTCTTACCCATATAACACCTGCAAAATAATGAGTTGTATTTAAAAAACATTACTATTTCTTCAACTCAGTACAGTAACATGCAGTACCATNTCTCTGGACACGCTCAAGCACCATACCGTAGGTACAGTGGCAGCAGGGCAACAGAAGTGGGAGTTGCAATTGAGTTTTCTGTAAATACCAAATCAGCTTTTAAAGGTTTAGAAAGGAAAAGGCCCGAAGCAGCTTATGTACAAACCCACTTGCTCTTCAACAAAAAAACAAAACTAGTTCCTTTTTATTTATAGTCCATTAAGGAACACAACCTATTTATTAAATTAATTGTTTAGAGGTTTAAATTTAACTAAAATAATGTCTTAAATAGTGCTTAATGGTGATTTTTTTGATGCATTATGAGGAGCACTTTACTGAAATGAAGTATATGCACATGCTGAAGTGATATCAAGAATACTTACATTTTATCCTCACACACACATTGAAGTAGTTACATAATCCTCACTAGATTTCTTTCCCCAGAAAAAATACAGAGTGAATACTCACCTCTTCGAATTCTCTTCTGTATCCTTTTAGCACCATTATAGGTTAGCATTTTTCATACTTACATTTGTTAAATTTAGGAGATTATTTAACACTATATAGAACACTATTACACAGTATATCAGCATAAAGCCATCATCTACCTACTTGCAGGTGACTGAAAACCACTAGCAAAATTGTACTACCTTTAGTCCAAGATACACATCCAGAAAAAGAATTTTGACCCACATAACTCATTAATCCTAATCAGCCTTACTGCTAAATTCTTCCAAACCGGACCAAACTACAATGTTTAAGAGGTATTTCCTACAGTCTACTATGGAGACTTTGTGCAATTAGCTCTAAAAACACAGAAGGTCTCATTCACTGCAGTTCAGAGGTAAGCATCTACTCTCTTCTGCATCGTTAATTACTCCACACTAACAGATGCAGAGCCTTACTGACCCAGGACAGCCTTCCACCATCATATATGAGGAGCACTGTTATGGAAAAAACACATAGAAAAAACAAACACCGTAAATAATTCCAGTAGGATTCTTTTGGGTTGTTTTCAAACTGAAAAAGAGCCCTTCCAGACTTGCTCGGCTTTTGATGATGGATCAAATTATATCACTTCTACTTTTTTTCCCCTGCCTCCTGCTAAAAAGAAAGAAGGTGACCTGCTTAAAGTATAGCTACTTAAGACAGGCTTTTTGCCCTTTCCCTCCAAGACCACCCAGATTTTCAATACTGAATCACCTTTGCACTAGATGGATTACACTACAACCACAGCTTTCTGTGCAAGTATCTGCTACATTGCAATATATTTATCATTATTTACTGCCATTGCTGCATAAGCAGAGCATACTGTGCTGGCTAAATGCAGGCACATAAGAGGAAACAGTAAAAGTTAGGTGGGAAAAAAGAAAAAGAAAAAATCTTACACAGTTGTGGAGGTAGAGCCATGATTGTCTGAGTCACTCACACTGAGGTCCTGGAGCATCTCCAGAGAAGTGCAATGAGGCTTGTGACAGGCCTAGAGCACATGTCCTGTGAGGAGATGTGGTTTTTCAGTCTAGAGAAGAGGAGGCTGAGGGGAGACTTAATTGTTCTCTACAACTACCTGAAGGGAGGCTGGAGTGAAGAGGAGTCCAGCCTCTTCTCTTTGGTGGCAAGCAACAGGACCAGAGGAAATGGATACAAGCTATGCAGGGAGATTTAGGCTGGATTTTAGGAAATATTTCTTCACTGTCATCAAACATTGGAATGGTCGGCCCAGGGCACCAGTGGAGTTACCATCCCTAGCGGTGTGTGGACCTGGTGCTTAGGGACATGGTTTAGTGTTGGCCTTTCAGTGCCAACACTGCCACCAGGCTGGAGGTTGGACCTTGAAGGTCTCTTCCAACCAAGTATATTAGACAATCCTGTGAGTCTGTGACTTAAGGCCCTTTACAAAGCTCAGGGGTTGAAATTATCACATAACCTAATTTCAAGTTCTTGCATTTCTGGGAAAAAAATGCTGTCTTAGAGGCTGAGGCAGCACATTGGAAATCTGAAAATACAGATTCTAAGTATGTCTTTCTAGTTATCTGCTTCCACTCTGCTCATGATGCTTCAGTTTCCCACTCAGAAACTGGTTGGTCAGTCGGTTGGTCTATCTATCTATCTACATATGTATCTACTGGTCACCACTGTGTTTCAAAATCCACAAATAAGAAGGCATAACCAGAACTATGGAAATTAAGCTGGGACTCGTTGTTGTGGTAGGCCTGAATACACTACTTAAAGCTTCTTGTAATTCACCATTGCCTTCTGCCATAAGCAGAAAGGAGCTCCTGGAGTCCATCAAGCGGACAAGCGGTACAATTAACCACAAGCAGTATACTGACTGCAACAACCTTCTCTTCTAGTTCTCTTCAGTTCAATTAATGTTTATATGTTTGATAGTTATTTCTTAAACATTCCAGATCCTATGCTATCATCTGTATAATGCTTCCAGGACCACTGCAAAAGAACTGGATTATTATTAAAATTAGTGTTTGGAGGGGAGACTCCTGAATATAAAAATTAATTAAAAAATACTAATTTTAGAAAGGTATCATCTCACATTTATTAATTACCCCTCCATTACAATCATGCAAGTGATAGATAGTACTTAGGGGCAGGATTTACCTTTGTTTTGGCCAGCTTTAAAATAAAAAAAAAAAAAAGAAAAAAAAAAACACCAAAAAGAATCCATGCATATGTTCTTGTTCTTCTTTTATCACAGGAAAGGGAGGAGAGCTTTTTTGGAGATAGGCAGGAAAAAAAAAAAATCAGTGTGGAGATGCTCATAATTGGTGCCAAAATTATGTACAAGAAAACATATGAGGCATTTGTCCTTGGTTCATCAATATCTTATCACATTCAACACAATCAATTTTTACTGTGATCAGCTGTACCCATTCTTCACTAATCATTAACTTCCCACCCCACACTTTATGTAATTGGAACAGAAAATACCCTATAAATCATAGCTGTAGTGAAGTGAGGCAGGCAATGGACTGCCTCACGAAAGGGCACTTTTTTCTGCTATGATACATACCAAGAAGCACGTGAAGATGAAGTTATAGTTAATAATATCAACACAAAAACAGATTCAAAATCATAACAAAGAGAAAATTTGTACTCTAGACTCCAATCAGGAATACTATTGAGAGTCTACCTGGGTGTGGGCTGGGTTTTAAATATCATAAAGATACTTTTCTTTTAACCAGGGGAAAAAAATCAGGTAGAGAATTATTGCTCTGATGCTATTAAAATTTAATGTGACACATAAGCAAAAGCTGCACTTCAGATGTTGGGTTTGTATTCTTAATTTCTCGTTCTCAGTGCTTGTGAGTCAAATTGTGCAGCTTCTCTGGGAAACAAGGCTGCTCATGCTTTCTTTCCACTACAGTCATCATGAATAACATAACAAGATAAGCTAGCTAAATGGGGGTGGGGATGGTAGTATTCTCAGAAGCAGGCTGGGACAGGATGAGTGACACTGACACAGGCTGTAATACAGGATATTCCAGTGAAGAATTAAGAAATCAGTTTTTCACAATGAAACAGTCGAGAACTCAAACCGGGGCCCAGTCAAGCTGTTGAATGCTCTTTGGATACACTCAGGGATGGTTTGGATGAGGCCACCCTGCTGTAGTTGGTCCTGCTGGGAATGCAGAGCTGACTTTGGTCTCCAGAGGTCCATTCCAATCTATGTTATTCTGATTCTAAACCACCTCGAAATATCTTTACTTTTTAAATGGCTACTATTTCTAAGCTATTTAAATGATGATTAGAGGGCTGGAGCAGCTCTGCTATAAGGACAGGCTACAAGATTTGGGGCTCTTCAAGCCTGGAGAAGAGAAGGCTTTGAAGAGACATAGTAGCCTTCCAGTATCTGAAGGCGGCCTACAGGAAGGCTGGGGAGGGATTATTTACAAGGTCTTGTAATGACAGGACAAGGAGTAATGGGTTTAAACTGGAAGAAGGGAGATTTAGACTAGATGTTAGGAGGAAGTTCTTTCCAGTGAGGGTGGTGAGGCCCTGGAACAGGTTGCCCAGGGAGGTTGTGGCTGCTCCCTCCCTGGAGGGGTTCAAGGCCAGGTTGGACGAGGCCTTGAGTGACCCGTACTAGCGGGAGGTGTCCCTGCCTGTGGCAGGGGGTTGGAACTAGATGATCCTTGAGGTCCCTTCCAACCCTACTATTCTATGATTCTATGCTTCTATAAAAATTTCTAGTTAACAAATGAGGTATTATCACCTGTGTTACCATTATCTGTATTTCCCCAGCAGGTGTGTTTCTGCTTCTCAAGTGGGCAAATAACCCATGCACCAGTGACCTGGAAGGCTGCTTTGAACATCTTAAGCTTGCTCAACAAAAAGTAATTTCCTCTCTCTGTCTTAGCATGCTTCCTTTCCCCTCCATCCCCAGCTGTGGCCTATAACTAGTTTTCTGCCTGTAAAATAATTAGTGGCCTTAGTTCTTTATGGTAACTACATCACACTTTTGCCAAGTTGCAATTTTTAATGAGGTTTGCTGTTTCTCACTTCCACTATGGGGTTTGAATCCCTCCATATGCAAACAAGGAAAAAAATGTTTGTGCTTCTGTAACTCCCAGTTCTTTGTTGGGATGGGTTGTTCCCAAAAATACATGCCTGAAAATACATTAGCATATAGCTAAAAAGGAGGTAGTTGGGAGGCCTTCTACCACTTTCCTGGCTACACTAGATCATACTAACTCTCCAATAATATCAAACACATATTCAAAACCTATGCAAAATTTCAAAGCAACAGCATATAGTTTCTGGCATAGACCATTGTTCCTCACCTACACTTTCGTATCAACATAACAGAAATCACCCCAACACTAACAGGTCAAGTAGCAACAGATATTTCACAAAGGCTGAAAATAATTTATGAGTGAAAATGTTCCTGCCATTTTTTTGCTAAGCCTCAATTTACTCTTAATTTGGTTAGAATGGTAAGAAGAACCTCACAGGCATCTGACATTGACAACTGCATCAGATTAGGCTTTGGACAGCAACAAATTAGTTTTCATTATAATCATGATTGGTATTATGCTGAATACTCATCAGCTGCTGAGCTTTTGACTTCGCGGCAGCAAGAATAGCTGTAGTGCTACAAATACCAAATCCATCTGCATGAGTGAGGAGACACAAAAGGAGCAGAAGTGGAAACAGGGAGATATTTAAACTATGAGTAAATTCTCAGGTGGAGTGGTGGCTGTTGCTTTCAAATTATTTTAAGGTTACAGCATATACAAATGTATTAATGTATTTTTCACATTAACTTTATCAATTGACAGTTACAGTTTTTTGGTGTCATTCACACTTAATTCTTCTTACATTTTTAACAACTACCTTTTTTTTGTCTCCAATCCTAATTTTCAATAGGAAAATCCACTTAAACAGAATATTAATGCTAGACTGAGATGGAAGCAGTTCTGCTGTTACACAAAATTTTTAATTTTTTTTTTTTGTCTAAGAAAAAAAAATGTCAAAAATATAAACATGGCCTCCAGCCAAAAGTAATCTTATATCAATGGAAATGTTTTATTTTGATGGCTGCAGGGTTTTTTTTTCCCTACTGTAAATTATTATAACTTTTGAAATAAGCACTAAAGAGTAAAAGCTCCCAAAGTTCAAAGCTCCATCGAAAACATTTCAAAGCAGGAAATTCCTGACCATTTCCTCTTGAGACTAAAGCCAGGAAAATTCAAGTGTAGCTTGATGCTTAGCCTGGTATTCATGTGTATGACATGAAGTATTTCTATTACAGAACTGCAGTAGAAACAGCTTTCCAAACTTAAACATTTTAGAAATCGGAGTGAACTGTGAGATGCCTTTTTGTAAACTGTATTTACATAAATGAATTGTCACTGAACCAAAGGACTTAAGAAATGGAAGAACAAATAAACTGTCTTCATGTAGCTATGAGAAGCAATATTACAGTATCTTATGCCTGATTTTTAATTAATTGTTTTTATTGGTGCAAAAAATATTTGAAAAATGAGTGAAAAGCTAATGAGCTTCCATTTTATACTCTGGGTAGAGAATTAATCTTATGCCCTAAACCACCCACAGGCATTGTGAAATGTAACAGGAAGGGGTGCTATAGATCTGTGCCTCAGCACTGAATTATTCTGTTTCTGGATCTCCACATTTAATCTTCAGATGTATTATAGCTGGTCTCTAGATCTACTGTTAATTCTTCAGATGTACAGAATTTAAGAGTTTTGCTATGTTTTAGAAAAGACTATTTGAAAAAAAGTAAGATCTTTGGCACTTTGATCACCATATTACACATAGACATGCTTAGTACACTCTGCCTCCTTTGTCCTGGTACAAACGTTTTACAATTTTCAGATAGGGAAATGGCCTGTGCTAATGCTAACTATGAAGTAAAATGTTTAGGTAGGCTGCAAATAATGACTTATTAATTAAATTTACAGGTTGTTTTCTTTTGGAGAGAGAATACAGCTTCATAAATACCTGCTCTGGAGAGAGAGACAACCCCTGAGCAGCTGAGCTACCTGCTGGCTAGATCTCATTTCCAGGCACTATCATTACAGTCCTAAGATAAGTACGGGGCTCTGCTTTCACAGAGAAAGGAGGTGCACTGGGCACTGAGAAGCCAGCAACCTGACTAGGGAGATGCCAAAGTTAGTCAACAGGAACCATAAATGGCGATGGAGAGCTTATTGAGTGCATCTTCAACCCAGCTCCTGCTGTAGCACAAGCAGCGGTATGCCCATTTAAACAGCTCTGAATGCAGCCCGAGCACCTTTTTGTGTGCAAAAAGCAGTTTCAACAGACGACCGTCCTCCAGCCCTGAGAGCGTCACCTGCAGGCCAGCACACTTTCCTGAGTCTGGATTAGCATGTTCAACCTCTCACATCTTTGCTTAGAAAAGGGAAGGCAGCCCCTCCTTCACATTTTAGGGTGTTTGTCTTTATCTCTTTTGCAGCCCTATTGTGATTTTTTTCAAGTGACAGGAATAATCCCATGGAGACAGCAGACACTTTAATGCTTAGGCAGAAACGGAGCTTCCAGCTCTCAGAAAACCTTAATAATGAAAATACGAGCACTATTTGACATGTGTGTGGTTAGACACATATTGATAACATATTCAGGCTTCTAAACTTCTATTTTTGGGGGGCCTACTGGGAGTTGTGTCTCAGTACTTCACTAGAATACACAAAAATGGAACAGGAGTGAAGAGGCAAAAAGCAGTTTGTCAGTGAACACTTCACAAGTATGTACAGAGTACAAGGCACTATGCGATATCCAAGAGTAACAAAGCACATCTTCTGTCACATCACATCCCGGAGCACAATCTTTCACGTATTTAAAGTGTTCCAACATTATGCGTACTTCAGTGTTTCCCATACACAAATGCTTTCACTTGCAGCCTGACACAGTTGGTAAAGACAGGGAAATGGAAGCCCAGGATTGCACAACTTTCAAAGTGCTGTGGTAAAACCGAGAGGTATTCACAGTATAAAGCTTCTAAGGTATTAAGACGGTTTTATGGAATCCATAATTCTTAGTTATTAAATACTTCACAGATAGATTATAACCAAGAGTAAACCACAGCTTTTAAAGAACCTTCACGCATTCATACTGAACAGATCTCTGACGCCTGCTTTCATTTGCTTCCTTTTGTCCATGAAGATGCTAAGCTGTAGGCATTTTTAATGCTAATTGCTATAGTCAAGAAATCAACTTCAGTTGTTTCAAGCTACTAGCAATGAACTTCAGTCCCACCTAGTTTTTATAGCACAAGAGCATCATCGATGGCTGCAGGAATTAATTGCAATAGAAACACATTGCCAGGGTGTTCACAGAGACTAAAGCACCATACTACTACTTTCCCAGAAAGTTATTCCCTTAGAAGCAAATTAATAAACAAACAACCTACTCCACATTTCTAGAACTGTTGTGGAGTTTTTGGTTGTTCAGGGTTTTGTTTTTTGGTGTTGAGTTCTTTTATTTGTTTGTGTGGTGTTTCTTTCTTTGGTACTTTGGGTTGGGGGTTTTTGTTGTTTGTTGTTCCCTCCCAGGTCATGTTTTGGGGAGCTCTCTCCCCTCCTTTAACTACAGCAAGGATAAAGTAGATAGTTTAAAATTATGAACAGCAATTTCAACAGAATTGCCAGTTCATGTAAATTATCTACCCCCTGTGGCATGTTTACTAACCAATCAAAACAGACAAAGCGCTGCAATACATTTAAATGAAAATAAGGATAACTGCAACACAAGACAAATAACAAAAGATTTGTGCACAGCATGGAAAGTATCTTATAAGTAAGAAAATTATGTACATGCTTTAGAGTGAAGAATTTTCAGAATAGTGCAGCATATTTATCATTTGCTGCAGTACAGTTATTTCCAACAGCTTAATGAAAAACTCCAGTTTTAAGTTGTTAAGTGATTCACTAGAAATAAAAAACTAATCTGAGCAAATAATTTGAAAAAACATGCATATTCTATTAAAGCAGATATTTCATCACAGTCTTTACTATAAAGAACACTTACAGAAACATGTATTGCCACCCTACAGGGAAATTCAGTTTGATGATTTCTGGGGTCCATCACAAGTGCAGATGGAGTATAACACAGCTCTTAAAAAAATATGAGACAAGGCAAAAACACCAGCTGAACAGAAAGGATTTATAAATACCCTGCAAAATAATTTCATATCCCTTCAACAGACTGATGTTGAAGACCCTCATTGTTAGAGCTCTTCAGAAAGACTTTCTCTAGGTTTTCAACCACTTACTAAATAAATGCAACACCCAGAACAGCATACATAATTACATCTCCAGAAAATGACATCTATCCCCACACAGGGTAGAGGGTACTGCATAAAATAGCTCTGCAGCAACAGAGAGAGAGAGAGGGCAGCTGTACTGATGCTCTGAATCAAAATACAATAAAATTTCATCCCTCTTTAGATCCGTATGTTTTCTAATATGTTGCCATTTGGCAGAACTCATCTGCCGCACAGTGTGAAGCTGCCTTTTATTAGACTTCTACATGAGGGATCCTCTACAGTGTGCAGCTGAAGCTGATGATTGCCAACAGCAGAAGATTGCCAGGATTGGCAGGAAAGTAGTTCTGTCCCTGCTACCTGCTTTTCTGTGGCAGGTCTCTGAGAAGCCAGGAAGCTGATGGTCATGCCAAAAAAGGGCACAAGTCAGGGCAGTGACTCCAGCGTGGGGTGAAACAGACAGCTCTGCCCTCACAGGCAGCTAGCCCAGCCCAGCTCCCTCATCTCTCTCTGCCTGTCCAAAACGGCCTCTCACTTCCAGGGAGGAAAAGTTCACAGCCCCTACAGCAGTGCCTGGCAAGCTTGGCACATCACAGTCCTGGCTGCTCCCTGGCCTAACCACTGTGTGCATTCAACAAGCTCCAACAAGAATAAATCCGTCAGGCTGGGCCTCCAGCCTCTATGACAAGTGACCAACTGCAAAGCCATCTTAAAACACAAATAGCAACCATGCTGCTTCTGTGAAAAAATCAATTTTACTGTGAAATTGTTGATAATACAAAGATGGTCTGTTGCCTGCAGGTCATCTAGGAAAAGCCTCAGACAAGCCTTGATTTCCCTCACCAAAATATATCATACTCTCTCTCAAGCAGATCCCTTCCCTCAGCTTCCCACCACACTCCCACCTCTTCCCATCTCGTTGCTCTCCACCAACAGTTCTCAGGTTTTTGTCCAGTTTACCTTCTGATACTCATTTTCATTGATACTAATTTGTTCTCCAACAGCTTCCTACTAAACTTAAGCTGCTTATTAAAACAATAAATGTATAAGCAATATAACAATTAACTTAGTTATAAAATCAAAGAATTATGTAGGATGGAAGAGACCTTTAAAATCACCTAGCCCTCAGAGTCCCATCCAACCTGTTCTTGAATGTTTCTAGGAATGGGTCTTCTACCACCTCTTAGGCAATCTGTTCCTGTGTTTCACCATCCTCATTGTGAAAAATGTCTTCTTTATATCTAGTTTAAATTGACTTTCATTTAGTTTAAAATTATTACCGTTAAAAAAAGATTTTAAGCCTTTAGGTATTGAGAGGCTGCTCTATGAGGTCTCCCTGGATTACGGAATCTGTGCTCACTGGAGAGCAGTTTAAATTCACCATCCCTACATGGTATCTGTGCTATGAAAGCAAGTGCACTATGGAAACATAAATTGCCACAGGTGCTTGACAAGCAAAAGACAGAAGTTGACTGGCCCAGCTCATTACTCCATTACTCATCAAGCCAGAGCACACATTCATCCACCCAGCTGCTCCACCTCTTGCCCAGAGAAAGCCCAACATCATTGTCTCTCAATAAAAGAACAAGGAATTGTGCAATGAAACTAAAGGCAGAGAAATCCAGAGATTAAGAAAAACAAACAAAAACCAACCAACCAACCAAAAAAGTAATCAGCATTGTTTTCCAGATAAAAATTTCAAAATAAGAGGAAAGATATATCTGAAGTTTTGACAGGTATACATAGCATGCACAGCTGTCAAGGATACTCAGATTTTGTGACATTAAATAACATTTTGAAAAGCTATTAAAGTCTCACAATTTATAGTTTTAAACCTGTCTTTAAATATCTGTAATCAGGGTGAAAACAGATGTAAAGAACAAATTATCTGCCTACTCTGCCATTTTTACAACTTCAGTTACCTGATGCTGTCAAGTATACTGTCAGAGCCAGGACACCAGCCAAAGCAGCACTGGGAACTACTATTCCCACAAATAAAAGAGCTCATTCCTCATTACTGAGGTTTCCCATATCCATGGTTCTGCAAACTCAGTGATGTTCAAGTAAACAGAGTTCACAGACCAGAGGAACAATTGGGAAAAAGTTTGTGATGCAGGAACTAGATTCACAAACAGTAGAAAACTGGAAACTGCTGGTCTACATGCTGTAGTTCACTGACTTTGGTTGAAAGTTTAAGTATGAAATTACAGCATACAGAACATAGGATATATTTTTAAAAATAATGAAAACAAAACAAACAAAATCTCCAAACAAAATCCCCACAACCTATAAACAACCCCCCCTCACCAAGCAACAACAAACCAAAAACTTATGGTTTTAATTTAATTTTTAAATTTTTTTTCCTGAACAAGGGAACATTAAAAATGTAACTAAAAATAGCATCTTTGGCTTAAGTAACTATTACAACATCATTACAGTTTTAACTACCCAGTTAAAACAAGAGATGTTTCATCCAAAGTGAAAATCAAGGTTCTGAACTGAAGAATTTGTCCTTAGAATAGTAAGAAGAAAACAAAAAACACTGATTCTTGTCAGGTCCCAAAGTGTTTTGTTCTGGTTTGGTTTTTAGTAATATTACTGTGCTTGGAAACTTAAAATTAACTCAAGCTTCTTTTAAAGACTGAAATTGTTTTGGTGTACTATCTTCAACTACAGAAAATAAAAACCCAAAACTATTTCTATCCAGGAAGTTAATGAAAAATAAAATAATTCCTGCCCTTTTTGTAATATCAATACTTTAAAATTTTTACTGAAACTTGACTGAAACCTCCTCACCTCCAGAGACAGAAGTTTACCTTCAGTCAGGATATCTTAAATCCTGACTAGCTAACACAGATGGCAATGTGGTTTAGAGCACACAATCTAGTTTAAATGGCCTAGCACTTGCCCATTTTGTAGAGAGAATACAAATAAAATAACACTGGCAGTTCTCCAATGCCCCTTCTACAGTCCCTTTTTTCCTGTTAAGAAAAGCTAGTTTTCTACCTTTGGGTAGAAAGTTTAGGGCATCTCAGGCCTGTGAGATATACTTGCAAACGTTTACTAAGTCTGCACTGTTCATCAACCAGTACAATAGCTAAATTTAAAGAAAAATGTAAACTACATCTTAAGGTTACAAGCATACAGTAGCTTAAATCTGTGTTTCCCAATTTCCATCACCTTGGATGAACCATTTTGGCTATCTGTATGTGAAAGTGTTCCTGATTAACTCCATGCATAGACATCCCTATTTTTAGGGTCTGGATGTGGATCTAATCAGACACACTTATAATGAGAAACATTTGGAAAGAGAACTAAGGCTGCATTTTCAGAAGTATTGAGGCCTCAGGTGGCTAACAACTGGAATATGACTGAGATCAGCCAGTCATAGCTCAGCAGCTCTGAAAATTGCAGTAAGTGGCCAACTCTATCTGCAGACATGGAAGTAGGTTGGCTCACAGCCTCTCCCATCTCACATGAGCAAGAGGGGGTAAGAAAGAACCCCCTGGGTTCCCTGCTGGGGAAACAGCAACACTGGCCCACTTCTACAAAAATCCATGCCAACCCAGAGGCTTTCCAAAATGGGCACCTGAATTTCCATATTCTTCATCGGTGGAGCTCCGTGTAGTTCTTGCAGCTTTAGAAAAAAAAAATGGAAGTAAGGTGGATCCCATCAGTATCTTTTCACTTTTTAATCTTCTTTTATGGACACTGGGATTTTGTATTTTCCTATTTCAAATTCTACAGTGGCTTTTGACAGTTAAACATGGGAAAACCTAACCACTCACAGCACTATACTGATTTTAAGAGGGAAATTAAATGATACAAACTACAAATAGAAAATCTCAGCCCTGAGAAAAGATATAAAAACTCCGCCATTTGTATTAATATGCTTGTTAAAGTAAATAATATACAGCGGCTTCTAGTCTTCATCACATTATTTACAAACTACTTTTCACCTTCCATTCCCTTACCATATTTTAATATCCAGTTAAGTACAGCATCCCATAACCTTCAGTAAGCTTTTTCTTCCAGGTATCTGTCAGGCAGGGAAGTGCTATTCTCCCACGCTTCATAAATATAGTGCCTGGAAACTCATTATTAAAGCCATTTTTGTGAATGCTCAAGTTCTAATTCATGACTTCTCTGAAGGTATTTAAATGAAACCAAGATGTCTGATAGTCAAAAAAGTTCTTCCAATGGGCACAAGCGAGCAATTGATCTTTCACAATGTGTTAGAAGATGTGCCAAAACTAGTTCCTTTCCTGTGTAATAGAAGCCACAGGAATCTATGTTTCTGATCAAAGTCCAACAGCTCAGCACTGCCAGAAGCTGACAAGCCCTTTTTTCCCCCCTCTTTCCTGAAAACAGCTCTATAATCACTGTGGATTTTAATAAGATAACTATCTCTTGGACTTGATTAAACTTTATGACGGTTGCTAGATATAGTATTGCTTCATGTATTTATTTTTAAAGTGTGCTGACATTTTTATGCAACTACTACCAGAGTCTAGGGCAGGTTTTTAATACGAAGAAATCTTTCCTTTGTCCAGGATGTTGTATTAA
The DNA here is from genome assembly GCA_013399055.1 of Ramphastos sulfuratus. NCBI lineage: Eukaryota > Metazoa > Chordata > Aves > Piciformes > Ramphastidae > Ramphastos > Ramphastos sulfuratus. Next base: position 709 of record WBNM01027396.1, on the reverse strand, counting down.
GCATGGAATAAAGTATTCAAGCAGTACAAAATATTCAAGCAGTAATGTGACAATCCTGCTGTATTCACTAAATGCCAGTCCAGAATATACACACTGAATTTAGTCAAGCTATTCTGTTTTCATCAGCACATCTACAATGATTTTCAGAGTTTGAAACAAGTTCTCTTGAACATTCTTTTACGTTGTGGAGCAATGCAGAATAACCATCCTCGACTTTTTCATAGCCGTGGATCTTGGAAAGTTATCACGGCTATGAAATTCTTGCGCCAAGACTTAGGGACTGAAATGACAAACCAACCATGGAGAAAATCAGTACAGGTCTGGCAAAGTTTATCCACTCATGTTTGGTATTACAGATCAGACAGTGAGCTTCCAGCTCACTAGTGAGGCACACTCCACTTGACCTGAGGCCATGTGAAGTCTCCTGTAAAGTGTACAAGTGTAAAACTGCTCCTGAGTAAAAACCAGTCTTAACAGGGTCTCTTGTAGACAAAAGAAAGGAGATTTAAATGCAATATTCCATACAGCCATCTCACACTCCAGCCAGAGCAGGGGGTGGGGAGGAGGAAGAACATTGAGATCTATGTGCATGACTTTCCACAGCTATGCTGACGTAGTGCTTCACAGAACAGAGGCTCAACAACACACACAGGCTAAGCAGCTGAAGCCTCTATTTTATGATGAAGCCACTTTATGATGAAGTCACAGC
>WBNM01027395.1:6783-24833 GCA_013399055.1 Ramphastos sulfuratus | reverse complement strand
ATAGGCAGGGACACCTCCCACTAGTACAGGTCACTCAAGGCCTCATCCAACCTGGCCTTGAACACCTCCAGGGAGGGAGCAGCCACAACCTCCCTGGGCAACCTGTTCCAGTGCCTCACCACCCTCACTGGAAAGAACTTCCTCCTAACATCCAGTCTAAATCTTCCCTCTGCCAGTTTAAACCCATTGCCCCTTGTCCTGTCATTGCAAGATCTTATAAATAGTCCCTCCCCAGCCTTCCTGTAGGCCCCCTTCAGATACTGGAAGGCTACTCTAAGGTCTCCTCGAAGCCTTCTCTTCTCCAGGCTGCAGAGCCCCAACTCTCTCAGCCTGTCCTCATAGGAGAGCTGCTCCAGCCCTCTGAGCATCTTCGTGGCCCTCCTCTGGACCCGCTCCAACACTTCCATGTCCTAGAATCAACTGTCCTTATGAGTTTGGAGATTAACTTCCTTTTGGCCCTGCTTTAACTGCATGTTCTGTCATTTTTAATGTTTTATCACCTTAAAAACAAGTGCAGATGTTACCTGCTCTTGATGTTAAAATCTTTATGGTAAGTGATGTTAAAATCACTTTAAAATACCTCTTCCTAAGAAATACCTAAATTCTTCTGTTTCTTCTGACTTATAAGCATAAGTTTGTGTCTCTGTATTTTGATTTGTAGTCTGTTCAGTCCTAAGGGTAGCCTTCTACTGCATAAACCAGGAGTTCAGGGAAGTTTGGATTTGGAAACATCTGGAAACTGCAAGCTTCAGGCGACTGTAGCCTCAGTCAGAAAGCCTCCAAAATCTGCCTGCCTAGTAAAATCCCTATGAGAAGTAACAGCATTTGTAACACAGGCAATGCGTGAACTGCATCTCAGAATGATGATGTGCCCTTTTGCCAGCCCTTTACAAGTCATTTGCTACAGCTGATGCCAAATGGGAATCCTAAAGAAAAATAACGAGATCTTTCCTCTCCACAGGCTGCCTGGCACTACTATTTGAACTAGAATTTAGAGATACAGAAATTCTCAGATCAAAATACACCCACAGAAAAAGCTCTGGAAAATTAGCCTGGGTGAAATTAGCATCTGCCAGATGACAAGACAGCACTGGCTCAGATTTCCCATCCTAAAATGTGACAGAGAAATAATTCAAAATGCAATGGGCACTTTATTCTTTTTTCCTACCCAGTTCCATGCCTTTACACTCAATTTGTCATTCCTTATTTATACAGTCACCATGCCTGCCACACCAAGATGACCACAGAACCTCTCTAGCCAGTGGAAGGGTGAACACCCTTTTGCTGGTGGTGAAAGCATTGTGAGGCAATTGGCCAGTGCTGAGGTGAGTCCAGCAGGAAAGGACGTGGGATACACTACAGAAAACATTGGAAATGTAGACTAGAGCAGCCTGAGCCCCCACATACAGTCAGCAGCACTGAAGCTGAACTGGCTTCCCTGGGCTTGAAACAGCAACAGAGATGATTTTGATTTGTTGGCTTCTTTCCTCTGCTCTTTTTCTGTTCTACTCACCAAAAAGCAAGTTCGGAAAATGGCTTATGTTTGGCAAGTGTAACATTGGCTTCCTTGCCCGGAGCTCCTGTTGCAGACTCTCTGCAGCCTCAAAGAGATAAGAAAATACTGGTTGTGATCACATCCAATTTCAAACTTCCCTTCACAACCATTTTGTACAAAAAGGATCACAGGATCACAGGACGTTAGGGGTTTGAAGAGACCTCCAGAGATCATCGAGTCTAACCCTCCTGCCACAGCATGATCATAATCTAGTGCAGTTCACACAGGAACATATCCAGCCAGGATGTCAAAATCTCCAGAGAAGGAGAATCCACAACATCTCTGGGCAGCCTGTTCCAGTGCTTCATGTTGAGGTGGAACTTCCTGTGCTGTAGTTTATGAGATACTTTTCTATTGCCTCACTCTAATTCTTGCATGACCACATCAGAGCTAAGTTGTGTTCATTTGTCTCTAGCCCTGTGTTCACTTCAATCATTTGCTACTCATTTCCAAACATTTATTTTGGTCTCAAACTTGCCCATTAATTGATAAATCAACCATACCCAATAAGCCTTAAACTACAGCATGCGTAATGATTAGGAATCTGTGTTGGGACCACTTCTTTTTAACATCTTTATTGATGACCTTGGTTCAGGCACAGAGAGTGTCATCAGTAAGTTTGCAGAAGACACCAAGTTAGGTGGCAGTGTTGATTTGAATGAGGGTAGAGAGGCTTTTCAGAGGGACTTGGGTGGGCTAGATCAATGGGCCAATGTTAACGGGATGAGTTTCAACAAAGCCAAATGCCAGGTCCTACAATTGGGTCACAATGACCCCAAGCAATGCTGCAGGCTTGGGGCAGTGTGGCTGGAGAGGAGCTGCCTGGCAGAAAGGCACCTGGGGGTTGTAATAGACAGGCAGCTGAATATGAGCCAGCAATGTGCCCAGACAGCCAAGAAGACCAATGGCATCCTGGATTGTATTAAAAATGCTGTGTCCAGAAAGAGCAGGGAGGTGATTGTCCCCTTGGACTCAGCTTTGGTGAGGCCACACCTCGAGTATTGTGTTCAGTTTTGGGCACTGCAATACAAGAGAGATGTAGAGGTGCTGGAGCGGGTCCAGGTGAGAGCAACGAAGCTGGGGAAGGGCCTGGAGAACAAATCTTATGAGGAGCGACAGGCAGCTGGGGATGGTTAATTTGAAAAAGAGGAGGCTGAGGGAAGACCTCATTGCTGTCTACAACTACCTGAAGAGACATTGTGAAGAGGCTGCTGATGGGCTCTTCTCACAGGTAATCAGAGACAGAACAAGGGGGAATGGCCTCAGGCTGAGACTGGGCAGGTTTAGATTGGACATTAGGAAAAGGTTTTTTACGGAGAGAGTGGTCAGGCACTGGAATGAGCTGCCTAGGGAGGTGGTTGAATCACCAACCCTGGATGTGTTTAAGGGTCATTTGGCTGTGGTGCTTAGGGCTATGGTTTAAGGTGAATCTTGTATAGTAGGGTTACAGGTTGGACTGAGGGGCTTTTCCAACCTGGATGTTTCTGTAATTCTGTAATGAAAATATACGTGAAATTCACAAAGCAATTCAGGAGAACAAGAGATTTGTATTAAAAGTGTGATCCACCTGAGACTAAAGCTCCCAAAGGAAAATCCTTTGAATCAGGTTTTACTATCAGGATACATCTAAGCTAAGAAATTCCCCACCTTGAAAACTGTGTTATGCAATGTGTCTCACTTACCAGAACTGTGGACTAACGTTACCTCTTCACAGCTCAATTCAGCTAATCTACTCCTTCTCTGGAGACTTTCAAGACCAGTCTGGATGCATTCCTGTGCGACCTCTGCTGGATTCTATGGTCCTGCTGTGGCAGGGGAGTTGGGCTCGATGATTCCTTTTGAGTGTCTCCCAACCCCTAACGTCCTGTGATCCTGTGAAATGCATTGTGGCTTAAAACTTCGTCGTAGCTTTTTGTTTAAGAGCGCAACAGTCTTAGATTATTTTCCTTTTTTTTTTTTTTTAAAAAAAAAGGCAGTAAAATAATAACACTCTTGCTGAATTGGAGAGGATTACAGAAAAAATGGGTTTAAAGATGTGCAGAAAAAGATACTGCATGCATGAATCCCTAACACCTAATACAGATACAGTATACATGAGAATTCCCCCAAAACCTTCCCCCCAACCAAATTAAATCACCAAAATCCCATTGCTTATTTTCTCCACACACCCCCACCCCCATTGTCTCCCATTTATGCCCAAGCAGGCCTGAATTGCACAGCTGGAAATTAGCTGCACCTGCAGCCTTGAAGTCCATAGGCAAGGCAACTCCTACATAATTACCTAGATAAGAATCCCTCCAGAGATCAGAAAGGAAGGGAGAAAAGAGAGAGAAGTAACCTTGCTGCTCTCTTATAAAGTGTCAGCAGGATTATGGGATTGAATTACACGATTATGATATCCCGGGACGTCCAGGTCATCCCCTGGGACGGACTTGTGTCTGTGACCTTTCTTAAGGGACCCTGGCACCTCTCAAACCACCACAACCTTATAAAAAAAAATCTAAACCAGATTGCCTGAACCACAAAAATGAATGCACTTTTAGATCTGCACAGAGTTGATTCTGTGATTCTATGTTTTCACTATCCTAAATATAACCACAATATTAAATCAGACTGTCAATGCGAGGAAGGCTATTTACATATTTCTTCAGACTTAGTCATTTGTCTCTCAAATTCAGTTGTGGCTGTTTCATATATTAATGATAAAATCTCTCAAATATATATATTTTTTTGCCCCTCATTTCTGAGAAGTACCCAAATATCTCTGCTNGAGGGTGGTGAGGCACTGGAACAGGTTGCCCAGGGAGGTTGTGGCTGCTCCCTCCCTGGAGCAAGGTCAAGGCCAGGTTGGATGAGGCCTTGAGTGACCTGTACCAGTGGGAGGTGTCCCTGCCTATAGCAGGGGGTTGGAACTAGATGATCTTTGAGGTCTCCTTCCAACCTTACCATTCTATGATTCTATGTTCACCAGGCACAAATGCTAAAAGAACAAATACAGAAGCCTCCCAAACTTGAATAAAACCAAACTGTTTAAAATGCTTCGATGGAAAAAAAAACAAACCAAACAAACAAAAAAATAAAACCAAACAAAACCAAACCACTTTTCATTTTGCTTTGCTCTACCTCCAATTTTGCAGACTAAATTCTCAATCATTCTTCAATCACTCATAAACTAGAAAAATGATATAACTTTGGTTGTTTTGCTTTCATATTTCTTTTAATGATTGTTACGGGATCACAGGATGTTAGGGGTTGGAAGGAACCTCTGGAGACCACTGAATCCAACCCCGCGACCAGAACAGGACCACAATCTAGTGCAGGTTACACAGGAACACATCCTGACAGGACTTCAAAGTCTCCAGAGAAGGAGATTCCACAACCTCTCTGGGGAGCCTGCTCCAGTGCTCCTCGATCCTTACAGTAAAGAAGTTCTTCTTCATGTTGAGGTGGAACTTCCTGTGCTGTGGTTTATACTCTTTGCCCCTTGTCCTATCACAGGGTGCAACTGAGCAGAGGCTGTTCCCTTCCTTCTTGACACCCAGCCCTCAGATATTTATAAACATTCATTAGATTACTTATATTTTTACACAGAACTCAGTCATTTAATGTCCTGTGTGCAATGATACCTCTACCATTGCAACAGTGTATATCCTGAATTAAAACTTGAGCCAAAATTAGCTCGGTTTTGATGCAAATGTGGGCTTTTTTTACTTGCAGGTGATCTAAATGTGTAGCAGGTGGAGATTCACTTATAGACACCAAATACAATGAAAAGGAAGAAAAGGCTTAACAAATGAGATATGTCCCTTAGACCCATCAGTCTTTCAGAGTTCACTCACACTGTTTATATTCTGTACTATGACTTCATACTTAGCACCATATTCCCCATTCACATATTTCTCAGCATACAGTTTCATTACATACTACTAATGAAAACCTTCATAAAAACTTCCATAAAAATACAGCTTTTAGTAAGAATTTGTTTATTTTCAGGGCTAATACTTAGCTATTAGAAGGCAAACAAACAAACAACTCCAAAAGTTCCTATTTGCTCAGCTTTATAATTACCTTATACTGCCTGTGCTTGATCCTTTTTACTTCAGTTTTATTCAATGTTTTTTCACAAATATTTGTGCAAAGCAAATTGTATCTTCCTAAGCTCCTTTCTATATGAATGAACACAAATGGTACAATACAGGACCCTGCTTAGGACAGTTTTGAAACCCCTAAAGTCCTGCATAGTTAACTTGCACTAACTTGCACTCAATTTATTTCAGAATCCCAAGCTTATGTCACCAAAGATGTGGAGTTCCAGGTAGTATTGAAGCTGGAGAGTCCAGAGAGGGAAGCATCTGCTCCTGGAGCAGCCTGGCTGCTGCTACAGGAATTCCTTTCCTTTGGGTGGAAGAAGCAGGGGGAAATTAAGCTTAAACCAATAAATCTTGACTCTGTTTCTTTCTAATAAGGCTTCTTTCTAATAAGACAGAGGTTTGAAATTTTTTAAACTCACCTTATCCAATCTAGTTCTACCTCTTTCTGAGTGATTCGATGCCCTGGTAGCTTATGGAAAGGCTCCAATTGGAGCAAGAAATCAATGCTATCTGACTCCATTTGTATGGCAAATTGACATGTGCAGCTTGAATTTCAGCTGAGTACTCCCAGTGAGCTGTTCAGAGTCAATTCACAAAGGAGTAGTAGGCCAAAAGGAACTCATGCAGATATAGTTTCAAAATAATTAATGCAAGAAAATAACATTAGAAATAGAAATGGAACCATGAACTGCCAAGCTAATTATTTGTGGCAGTTATGGAGTACATTGTATTAGTTCATATTCTGAATAATGTCAAAGAAAATGTGTCTAACACCTCTGTAAAAAATCTTTACTCAAATGATACAATTTAATGATCTAATCTCCACAGGTTAATTTATTCCTTGCTTCTACACTTGCAGTAAACATAAAACCCAGCTTCTGCCTTTCATTTCATTTGCAGTATTTGTTTCAGAATTCACTTGGGTTTGCATCAAAAGCTACACAAGGTATACACACAGCTTATTGTACAGCCTACTCTGTGAATAAGTAATTATAATCACATGAAATATTTTTTATGCTTTCAAGCATTTTTTGCAAAGCAGCTTAACAACCAGTCTAGCTGTTTGTCAATAATAGTAGAGACTGTATAAGAATGGAAGAGAAATTCAACATGTAAGAATGAAAAATTCAAGATCTTTTGCTTAATCTGCTTATGTTGGGGTTCTGATGTAAATTTGCCAAGGTTTCTCCCCAACTTTCTTTCCTTTGGATGACTTAAATATCACTAGCTTTTTAATCTCATTTGAGGACTTTCAACTTATTTTAGTATCTGTGATAAGGCACAAAAAATGTCCAGTGGCTATTGCCCACTCACAATCTTCACCTTATATATTTTTAATTATCACAGAACTACAGAATGTTAGGGATTGGACAGGAATCCCCTTTCAGAGCAGGATCACCTAGAGATGGTCACACAGGAATACATCCAGGAGGGTTTTGAATGTGTCCAGAGAAGGAGAATCCACAAGCTCTCTGGACAGCCTGTTCCAGGGCTCTGGCACCCTCACAGTGAAAAGTTTTTCCCTTATGTTCACATGGAACCCTCTCTGCTCCAGCTTACACCCATTGCCCCTTGTCCTATCATTGGACATCACTGAGCAGAGCCTGGCTCCATTCTCCTGACACTGCCCTTCACATATTTATAAACACGAATGAGGTCACTCCTCAGTCTCCTCTTCTCCAAGCTAAAGAGCCCCAGCTCCCTCAGCCTTTCCTCAGAAGGCAGATGTTCCACTCTCTTTAGCATCTTTGTGGCACTGCACTGCACTGCACTCTTCCAAGCAGTTCCCTGAGGTCCTTCTTGAACTGAGGGACACAGAACTGGACACGATATTCCAGATGGGGCCTCACCAGGGCAAAGTAGAGGGGGAGGAGAACCTCCCTTGACCTGCTAACCACAACCCTTCTCATACACCCCAGGATGCCACTGGGCTTCTTGGACACAAGGGCACATTGCTGGCTCACGGTCATCCTTCTGTCCACCAAAACCCCCAGGTTCCTTTTCCCTATGCTGCTCTGAAACAGGTCATTCCCCAATCTGCAGTGATCCATGGGCTTTTTNATTGCCCACTCACAATCTTCACCTTATATATTTTTAATTATCACAGAACTACAGAATGTTAGGGATTGGACAGGAATCCCCTTTCAGAGCAGGATCACCTAGAGATGGTCACACAGGAATACATCCAGGAGGGTTTTGAATGTGTCCAGAGAAGGAGAATCCACAAGCTCTCTGGACAGCCTGTTCCAGGGCTCTGGCACCCTCACAGTGAAAAGTTTTTCCCTTATGTTCACATGGAACCCTCTCTGCTCCAGCTTACACCCATTGCCCCTTGTCCTATCATTGGACATCACTGAGCAGAGCCTGGCTCCATTCTCCTGACACTGCCCTTCACATATTTATAAACACGAATGAGGTCACTCCTCAGTCTCCTCTTCTCCAAGCTAAAGAGCCCCAGCTCCCTCAGCCTTTCCTCAGAAGGCAGATGTTCCACTCTCTTTAGCATCTTTGTGGCACTGCACTGCACTGCACTCTTCCAAGCAGTTCCCTGAGGTCCTTCTTGAACTGAGGGACACAGAACTGGACACGATATTCCAGATGGGGCCTCACCAGGGCAAAGTAGAGGGGGAGGAGAACCTCCCTTGACCTGCTAACCACAACCCTTCTCATACACCCCAGGATGCCACTGGGCTTCTTGGACACAAGGGCACATTGCTGGCTCACGGTCATCCTTCTGTCCACCAAAACCCCCAGGTTCCTTTTCCCTATGCTGCTCTGAAACAGGTCATTCCCCAATCTGCAGTGATCCATGGGCTTTTTCGTTCCCAGGTGCAAGACTCCACACTTGTCTTTGCTGTATTTCATTAAATTTCCCCCTGCCCAACTCTCCAGTCTGTCCAAGTCTCAGTGAATTGCACCACAGCCTTCAGGTGTGTCAGCCACTCCTCCCAGTTTTGTGATAGCAGCAAACTTGCTAACAGTGCACTCTGTTCCCTCACCTATTATTGTCCCTCCTTATTTCTCATAAATGAAATTGCACTTATAGCTAAATTTAATGAGAGGCTGAAAATTTAAAAAAAAAAAAAAAAATCAGTGAATTTAAATGATCTGCTTGTCCATACCACAATACACTCCTAAAGAACTGTGTAACAGAATAGAAGGCTGAAGAAGCACTTTTCCATTCCCATATCATCTTGTACTTCACTTATAAGAAATTAATTGATACTTCTAAAATAATTCATTTTTAATGAGGAGTTATCTAGTCTTTTTTTTCATAGGGAGAGCTGGAACGGGAATGTACAATTCAGTGATCCAAAGTCTTTCTATTCCCCAAAGTGCTATGGATCAGGATGAGTTCCTTCTGGTTTCTATAGACACTAATAGGTCCTCTGTTTCTAAAGAGTTCTTTTAAACAGTTAACTCCACTTGGAAGAAATGAGAAGCTTTCCAGCTGACATTTTACATTGATCTAAATATGTCATGCTAGATATAGTAGGTCTTTCTTCTGTTGATTTACAAACTGAATGAGGACACGAAAGTTATACAAATTGGGAGGAATTAAAAATTAAGCCTTAGGTCAAGATGTGGAGAAGGAACTGGACCTCCTTCAAAATATTTTTCATATTATACAGCTTCATTGGAAGTTATATAAAAATGCATCCAGCTGCAGATGCAGATCAGGGAGAAAAAAAGGGCAAGATTCAGTAGCTTCTACATGCTTTCTGACTACAGTCCTGCACATCTGTTTGTCTTCCTTAGAGCTCAAAGTAAAAGGCAATGAACTACCTCATTGACCTTCCTCAGTTTCTGTGTAAGGTATTTGTTAAGGTAGGGACCAGCAATGGCTTCCAGGTTTAATAAAATTCAGAAGTACTCAGCAGAATATCTGTTCCTCTCACAGAACTTGCCATACAAGGAACATCAAAATCATGACCCTTCTTTCTGCCAAAGATGCTGACCTTTATTTACCAAGTACTGTGAAATCTCAAAATGAGATTGTCTCATCACTCCATCTGAACAATGAAATCATACCACTTAAAAGAGTCTTCAGTTCTCCCTGCCTTACAGGCAAATTCAATTCTTCCACTGGCCAAGTAAAAAGAGGAGGCTGAGGGGAGACTTCATTGCTGTCTACAACTACCTGAAGGGACATTGTGGAGAGGCTGCTGCTGGGCTCTTCTCACACATAATTGGAGACAGAACAAGGGGGAATGGCCTCAAGCTGAGACTGGACAGGTTTAGATTGGACATTAGGAAAAGGTTTTTTATGGAGAGAGTGGTCAGGCACTGGAATGGGCAGCTCAGGGAGGTGGTGGAGTCACCTACCCTGGATGTGTTGAAGGGTGGTTTGGCTGTGGTGCTTAGGACTATGGTTTAAGGTGAATCTTGTATAGTAGGGTTATAGGTTGGACTTGGATGATTCCGTGATTCTGTAATTTGCAAATGGATGTGGACATAATGCCTTTCATCTTACTGCCTCCAGACTGCATTGCCACAGCAACAATCTATCACCTGCAATGCAGAAATTAAGACAAGCACAAAATCTATGCTTTAAATAACTGTTCCCTCACAGGCTGCAAAACAGCATGCAGTCAGAGTAGGCTGTAAGGACCATGCGTGTGCTGGGTTAGATACCATGAAATTGGATAGCAAGGTCTCTGTGGTAGCATGCCTTTAATGAGGACAAGCTGCTCCAAAACAGGGTTGTTGGTTTTTTTTGTTTGTTTGTTCCTTTGTGTCCCACTCCCACAGCCAGATGAAATGTAGAGGCCTCTGATTTTCAACAGAATTTATGTTTTGGGCTCCCACTACAGCAGATGCAAGCGATGCTTACAGCTGTGTCCGTGTGGGACGAGTCAGGTCACGGTGAGATAACCGAGGGGCAGAGAAGTCAGACATGGTATGTAGTACGTGTAAAAGAAATTTGACTACTTCCAAGTTGTTAAAAAGAGTCCCCAGGGCATTCTGCCTAGGAAAAGCTCTCCCATTACCATGACTGTTCTTTTTTAAGTGCAAGTAAGGAATCAGAAATTACTGGCTCTTTCTGTTCTTTTCTCCATCTTCATTTCTAAGATAAAGAGGAGGAGAGACCTTTGAAAAGGAGGCTGGCAGGAAATTTGCCAGCTCTCCCTTTTCACAGGGCAGTTGGGAGTCAGCTAACTGGGCCAGAGGTACTTCCATTGTCAAATCATTGCTCATATCCAAAAATCAATTTAAACTTTGTAGAAACCCAAGGGTTTTTTTCACATAATATTAGCATACTTCTCAAGTACATTCCTTTCTCTTTATTATTATTTCACTCTATAAAATAAAATTGGAATACTAATATAACACTGTAAGTATGACTTCATGTCCTAGGTAGCTCAGGAGAATCTTGGCACAAAATCATCATCTCTTTACTCTGCTTGCTGTAAGTCTCTCTGATATTTGGACTCCACAGACAGAAAATCTCTAGCCAAATCTCTAGAGGAAATACTGAGAGGTGGTAATTTGTATTTTAGCCAAAGTTGTATGTAAAGAATCAGAACTATTATGTCTCTTTATTTCTATTCCCTCCCATTCTTTCACTATCTGTGGATGACTACTCAATTTATAAAAGTTGGACTGCATCTCTAGATCTTTCCATCAGCTCTTAGCTGTCTGAAGGAATTATGTCTTTAACATTGATACTGCTTAAGTAGCTGCATTTCCTTGCAGACTTACATTGTTCATCCTGGGTCAAAGTGCTTCCTAGGCCTCTCTGATTCCTCTCTTACTCAACACTCATCACTCTCTTTGCACTACACACAAAGTGGTGTCTTACAGGTTTCCCTCCTTTTAAAATTTTGATCTTATTTATTCATGTCCATGGCTTTATGTCCCCAGTACCATTTCTCTCACACTTCTCCTGAACTCCTTTGCATCTTTACCTTCACAGTACAGAGATGGTTTTGTTCTCTTCTGTCTAAAGGTCAATTAGAAAAAACAAACAAACAAACAAAAAAAAACCAAAACCCAAAACAAAACTTTAGTTCTATTTGTTTTTTAAATGACTTTGTCTTTTCTTCTCCCTTCACCTTCAGTTTTTGTTCTGCATGTCTTTTACAATAGCTGTCCATCAATGGATACAGATGGCTTTTGTCCAAGTTCTGCATTCTCAGGCACTATAACATCCTTGACAAATTCAAGCCTGCCTTCCCCACTCTTCTACAGAGATTGTTTTATTACTTCCTTGTTCTGATTACATCATTCTTTTCTCTTCAATCTTCCATTGCTGGGCCACCTCCATGTCACCAAACATGATTTTAAATAAAATAGGGTTGCATATACTCACAGCTTAACTCCATCCCATCCTATCTATCAAAAGCAAGAGACATAAATGAATTGTTAATAATAACCATGATAACAAGGACGAGCGGCAGTGGATATAAACTACATCACAGGAAGTTCCACCTCAACATAAGGAGGGACTTCTTTACTCTAAGGGTTATGGAGCACTGGAAAAAGCTGCCCAGAGAGGTTGTGGAGGCTCTGGAGAGTTTTGAGACCTGTTTGGATGTGTTCCTGTGTGACCTGCACTAGATTGTGGTCCTGTTCTGGCAGCAGGGTTGGATTCAATGATCTCTGGAAGTCCTTTCCAACCTCTAACATTCTGTGATCCTGTGATCTGTGAATGATCTGTGAACAGGTGCATAGAGGCATGCTACTTCCCAAATAACAGATTAGGATCTCTCATCTTAGGGACTAAAGAGGGGCAGCTGAACACATAGCTTCTCTACAAATTATCATCACATCACTAAAGTTAGTGTTTGCACATTTTTGAGAAACTTTCCTTTTTTTGTTTATTAAAGGCTTGCATCTGATGTCATTATATAAACTGAATCATAATTTGTTTCATGTCTCAGTCCACTGAGATAAAGACTCACAAAGAAAAAATAGTCTAGAAAAGTAGTTTGGGGTTTTTTTTTGTTTTTAATTTGTGTTTGAAAGATCACATATTCTTCTTCTTCTCCTTTTGCTTTATTACAGTTTAAAATGTTTGTCACATATAATAGGCAAGGATCAGAGGCAGTGTGACTTCATTAGATAAAAGAATATGTATCACTGAGTTTTCTCATATGCTGTTGATCGTGTTGTGAGGAGAATAAAGAGACCGTTCACTGGTGAACTCCATTTCAAACATCAGACAACAACTGGCATGCAGATTGAATGCAACCTCAAACTAGTTTATGCTTTTACCAGTGAGTTTGATCTTTAAATCCAAAAGTGTTGTAAACTGAATTTCCTGTTGTGCTGCTTTGAGGCTAATTGGAATATTTTAATGAAAAAAATGGATTATAGGCTGTGAGAAGAAAAATAATGGTGATGTCTACTTCACTCATAGGCTTGCTGAGATGTATAAAAACATGGACACAAATGTAGATAACACAGAGTCTCTCTCTCTGTTGGATTCAGTGTGTCTTCTGGCCTTCTGCTGTTAACCCAACTAATCATTCTGCTTCTAACCCCCCTTGCCAATCATCCAAACTCACCTTACACCTAAGGCAGACCCTGGGATAAGGTAGAGGGGTGGAAAGAAGGTAGAAGGCTGGTTGGGAGCCCCTCCTGGGGACTCTGATTTCTGGGAGGGGTATTGTGTTTCTGTATTACCTTTAACTATTATATTTCTGTAAATATTCCTGTATATTGTGTATATATCTGCTTGTATATTGTGCTAAGCTGTAAATAGAGCTTCATCTCTTAACTTCCAGCAGGCTGAGTCTAGTCTGGGTGAATTCATTGTGCGTGGAGTGCGGGTAACTCCCAAACCATCACACCTGTTATGATCCACGTTTCTATGCCTGGTTCAGGGGGGCCATTTGTGACGAATGCTGGAATAAACCCTGTTGCTGCTCCACAACAGAATTCCAGAAATGCAGAGTAGAGAATCTCAGAAGTCCTCTCAGAAGTCTTTTATTATAGCATTGCAGAATCCCTAGTTTCACAGAGTGTCTGTAACAGAATCTCAGTGTCACAGGATCACAGGATATTAGGAGTTGGAAGGCACCCAAAGAGATCATCAAATCCAACCCCCCTGCCAGAGCAGGACCATACAATCTAGCTCAGGTCACAGAGGAATGCATCCAGATGGGCCTTGAAAGTCTCCAGAGGAGACTCCACAACCACCCTGGGGAGCCTCTTCCAGTGCTCTGTGACCCTTAAAGTAAAGAAGTTCCCCCTTGTGCTGAGACGCAACCTCCTGTGCTGCAGCTTATATCCGTTGCTTGTCCTATCACAGGGAGCAAGTGTCCCTAACTGAAGTCCCAGAAGTCCTTAACAGAAAAAGTCCCTAAGAAAAGTGGAAATCCCCAATAGAAGCTCAGAGATTCAGAAGTCGCTCCTCATTGCCCGAAGTAGCTGATTTTTATATACTTTCTTTCACATTGACCCACTTAACCAATAGAATTCAGCCCAGTACACAAGCTAAAATTTTCGCCCCTATAAAAGTACTTAAAGTAGTTCCATATAAAGAGACATCTCAGCACACCTAAAGGTTCTGCTTATGCAGGATATTTTCTTTTGCCTCTCATATGAAAACAAGTTTGCAGTGTGCAGTTGTTTGCAGAAAGAGCAGCCGCCCCACAAAAGAATATTTTATACACATAAATGGGTAAAAAACTCCTAAAGTGATTGTAATGAGAACTGACATCAGCTTAACTGACTTTTACGCAAGTACTTCAGCTATACAGTCACAAGAGCCTTAGAGACTGGGAGTCCTGGAGCTGTTTAATCTGGAGAAGACTGAGAGGAGATCTCATCAATGTGTACAGTTATCTGAGGGGTGGCTGTTAAGGGGAAGGGGCCAATCTCTTTCAGTGATCAGCAGCAATAAGACAAGGAGCAATGCCTACAAACTGCAACATAGAAGGTTTCAGCTCAACATGAGGAGAAACTTCTTTGGAGTGAGGGTGACAGAGCACTGGAACAGGCTGCCCAGAGAGTCTCCTTCTCTGGAGACTTTCGAAACCTATCTGGATGGATTCCTGTGCAGACTACCCTAGGGGATCCTGCTTTGGCAGAGGGGTTGGACTTGATGATCTCTGGAGGCTCCTTCCAGCCTCTAAAGTTCTGTAATTCTGTGAAATAGTCATGTTCCTGCCTGGAAGGTAATGTGGTTTATAATTTTATAATACAAGATTACAAAAGGATGAATTTATCATTTTAGTAGTTGCAAGCTGATTTGATGAATGCGATTCTAGCAAGCACCATTCCTTTTTGCACCAGTTTTCAGATTCATTACTGGACCTGCTGTTTTCTATAGGGATCCTCTGGATTAAGTACCCAGTCTGGATTATTTTTTTTTTCTCAATAGACCATAGGCAAGCAGAGATAAAGAAACTTTATCATAATTATTCTAAGAACCATATGTTGTTCTAATTGATTAATCTTCATTGATTTTCCACTAACTAAATCTCTAGCTTATTTTCTGAGTTTAGCTGCTCAAGGTCTGAATTAAAAGAAGGAAGAAGAAAGAGAAAAGCTACCTTAGGGCTGCTCAGTCTATCATCATTGATTCAATTGTCTAATGTGCTTGTGATATTCCTGTTTCAAAGAAGAGCACATTAAAAGTTACCAAGGCCATAGTACTGTATCCAAAGGGCAAAGTAAATGAAGAAAAAAAAATGGCAAGACCAGAAGAAATTAAATTAAATAAGTGTTCACAGGCCAAGGGAGCTAAGAGGAGTCAATAAAGCAAATATTTATTAGGACTTGGAAGCCTCATTGGATTTAAAACTATAAACTTGCTTCTATGGTTATTGAAGCATATTTTGAAGCAAAACAAAAGTAATTGTGTACATTAAAAATTATCTCCCCTAGTTCTTTTTTCTACCAATAAATACTTCTCTATCTTTCCATCCAGTTTTGGTCTAACAGCTATCGGTTATGAACTATGCAGCTTCATATGAAATGGAATGTCTTATTAGTGGTTTCAGTTGCATACTTCTAAATAATTTACACATGGCCTTGAGTACAGTTTCTCTGACATGGGCTGGAATAGATCTTGATAAAATTTGTCTACTGTGAGATTGAAGTTGGGGAGATCCAAATTCTCTGCAGAAACAAGTCGAAACATTTCTGACATATGCATGGAATATCAAGGTTATAGCAGTCATATGCACAGTGTACAGTAAGTGTGAGCTGTGAATATTAGGTAGAAGTCCTGAGCCATGGTTATGTCAAGTATGGAAGCACTAGAAGATGCCAAGGCATCTAGAAGATGGAAAAGTATTGTCTGGGAAGAGCCAATGGAAGCAGGAACCTGGAATTTCACTAGGATTATAAACACAGTTACAAAGAAGAGGATCTGGGGACACTGTCTAAAAAAGCAGGGTAATATGAGAGTCAGATTATGCTGGAGAGAATGTAGAAGTCATGCTGATTAAGTTTGCATGAGTTTTTGTCTCACCAGCTGTCTGCATCTGCTAGTTCATCCTACCTCTTGGCTGCTGCTGCCTGTTCCTTCTCTTTTCATCATTAAACACAGTTCTCAGTTTGGGAGCCATAGACACCAAGCATGATGTAGCTTCTCAGGAATATACCCTGAAATTTGTGGAAATGGATAGTTTAGTGTGTTAGGGTTTTGGTTTGGGGGGAGGAGGGTTGTTGTTCATTTGTTTGTTTTTTCAGAAAGGTTCAGGGTAGCTGGGACCAAGAACTGCAACCACCAATACTTCTCAACAGCTAGAGGACTGCCAAGACAGGGCATGCACAAGGGGCAGGGTGGCAAAGGACGGAGGACAGTGCATGGGAAGAGCATACAAAGAGCAAGGGGGTCTCTATTCCAGGAAACCTCTCTGCTGGATCTGCTTGAGTGACCCATTAGCAAGGGAGTTTAGTACCAAACCCCACCCATGATCTATGAACACCAAAGGGGGCCACGTGCTGCCAAAATAAAGAATACTTAGTTAATTTCTTAAGGTAGTTAGAAGTTAGGGATGGATGCTTCTAGATCTACAATGTAAATGTTTCTCCTCTATGAAACAGCAACAACTAAAATGTGAGGCACAGTAACAGCCCTTACCCCCACTGCTGGCTCTTGATTCACTTTTCTTTCCCAAGGATGGATGCAAAAGCAAGGGACACTTGAAAATATGCTATGTGCATTCTAATGTTAAACAATTCATTCACGTTGGTTTGTCATGCCTGGATTCTCTCAGAATCCATTGCTGGTCTTCTCTGGGCTGATATTTGGAAAACGTCTTTTGATAATCTAGCCTTTCCCTAGCTGCTAGATTATACCTGGTAAAAATAATGAATGCTAGGTGCATGTAGTAAAATTTCTGCTTGATTTCTCCAGACTTTAAAGAATATGGCTGTGCATTTTAATAGGGCCTTATTAATGGCAAACAAGACTGCTCAGGACAGATATTTTTTATATATTTGTGTTAACTTCTCAGCTGTAGGTCTTCAGTCTACTATGCTTCTGAAGTGACACTTCAGCCAGCTTTTGCTAAATAGGTCAGTAAGACCTTGATAACTAGTTTAAATTTCTGGAAAGGAGAACCTCTAACATCTCTTTCCTAGAACTGGTGATCCTCCTGCTGCTAAGCCTATCTCTAACATCTTGCATGTTTCTCTTCTCAGACCTAGTGAGACCACACCTGGAATACTGTGTCCAGTTTTGGGCTCCCCAGTTCAAGAGAGACAGGGACATGCTGGAGAGAGTCCAGTGGAGAGCCATGAGGATGACTGGGGACCTTGAGCATCTCCCCTATGAAGAGGGACTGAGAGACCTGGCGCTGTTTAGTCTGGAGAAGAGAAGACTGAGAGGAGATCTCATCAATGTCCATAAATATCTGAGGGGTGTGTGTCAAGTGGATAGGGCCAATCTCTTTTCAGTGCTCAGCATCAATAAGATAAGGAACAATGGATGCAAACTGGAACATAGAAGGTTTCAGCTCAACATGAGGAGAAACTTCTTCAGAATGAGGGTGACAGAGCACTGGAGCAGGCTGCCCAGAGGAGTTGTGGAGTCTTCTTCTCAAAGAACCTGCCTGGAGGCTTCTTTCAAAACCTGCCTGGATGTGTTCCTGTGCAAACTACCCTAGGGGATCCTGCCTTGACAGGGCGGGTTGGACTCAATGATCCCTGGAAGTCCCTTCCAACCTCTAAGGTTTTGTGATTCTTTCTTTTGATAAATAGTTTTTATGTAGAAATGCATTGGAATTCATCACCTGTGTTAGAATGGTGCTGTTCAAATTGTTGTTTTCCTTCTGTCCCACATCTATCCTACAAAAGGGATCCACTTTTAGGTAAGGGAGTTTGCATCCAGAAATATAAACTGGAAAACTGCATCAATGAAAATACCAAAGTCATATATGCAATCTATGATTTTATTCTCATAGTTCTAACTCTGGTTATACACACACACAAAAAAAAAAAAA
>WBNM01027392.1:1985-18895 GCA_013399055.1 Ramphastos sulfuratus | reverse complement strand
TGGTTCTGTGATTCTGTGAGTGACTGCCCTAGTTTGCTTCACGCTTGTCAGTGAAGGATTGTGAGAATTGTTACACTCATTTCACCCACAACTGATGAGGATCTTGACCAGACCTATAGCGAGAGGCTGAAATGAAGAAGTTCCTAGCTGTCCTCAATCAAAATAGGTGTCATTTAACACCTGCTGTGTGTACTGCAATAGGTGTCCACAAGAAAGTGTTACACAAAGATTCTTCACTACTCACAGCTTACCCAAAAAGCCAGGACTCCTTAGCTGTGCTGACTGCTGTCTATTCAAAGATGAAGGTAGCTTTCCAGTGGGATTTATTTCAAAGGCAAGAGCATTTTTTTTTTTAAAGAAAAAATGAAACAGATAAATTACTTTGGAACTACCTGTGACCCATGACTTGCATAACAGTCACAGAATCATAGAATCATAGAATTATTGAGGCTGGAATAGACTTCTGACATCAAGTCCAGCCTATGACCTGACACTGCCACATTGACTATACCATGCTAGTAAGTGTCACATCCAATCTTTCCTTAAAAACCTCCAGGGACCTACTGGAGCTTCAGTCCAGTAAGTTAAAATCTCATGTGAGATATAGAATCATAGAATCATAGAATGGTAAGGTTGGAAGGGACCTCAGAACTCATCCAGTTCCAACCCCCTGCCATAGGCAGGGACACCTCCCACTAGAACAGGTCACTCAAGGCCTTGTCCAACCTGGCCTTGAACACCTCCAGGGAGATTTTGGAGCACAGAATCACCTAAGGTAAGATCACGTTGGGTGCTTGNCCCTAGGGCTCCAGGCTGCCTTTGTTTGTAAGTCCAGCAAAGCTATTTCTTATAGCAACCTTTCCAAGCTTCCTGATTTTCCTGAATTACGAAATTCCCTGTAAGCATCCTTGTGAAAGACTTTTCCCAAACGAATTTCTGAACCCTAACTAATATTTTATATAAAGTTGTGGGTGGGGCTTTCCAGAAATAAAATAACTGCAGATTTTATAATTCCTGCCTCATGAAATCCCACAACTGAGTCATTGCCCAACCTCCCTGGGCAACCTGTGCCAGTGTCTCACCACCCTCACTGTAAATAACTTTCTCCTAACATCCAGTCTAAATCTCCCCTCTGCCGCTTCACACCCATTGCCCCTAGCCCTGTCATTGCAAGACCTTGTCAATAGTCCCTCCCCAGCCTTCCTGGAGCCCCTTTCAGATCCTGGAAGGCTACTCTAAGGTCTCCTGGAAGCCTTCTCTTCTCCAGGTTTCAGAGTCCCAACTCTCTCAGCCTGTCCTCACAGCAGAGCTGCTGCAGCCCTCTCAGCATCTTTGTGGCCTCCTCTGGACCACTCTAACAGTTCCATGTCCTTCCTTTACTGGGGCCTCCAGAATTGTACAGAGTACTGTAGATGAGGTCTGAGGAGAGCCGAGTAAAGGGGCAGAATCCCCTCCCTTGATGAGTCTATTGGCAGAGTCTGTTGGCAGGGTCTATTTCATCCTTTGCTGTACTTGCTGTGTCCAAACTGGGCTGAGAGTTCAGAGTGGCACTATGCAATCAGGCACATGAAAACACCAGTCTAGAAGGAACATACACATGAGAATGTGATGTCTAAAAAGGCAGGAGGACTCCAAAACCAAGCAAAAGTTGTTTATCTCAAAAAATACTTCCAGGAAAACTCAAGTGAATCTATCACAGTAGCTATGGAAAGAAATGGATATGGTGTAAGAGTCACATATTAAATAGGACTGGATTTTCTTATGCAATCTATAAGTACACTTATGCTGTATGAATTTTCATATTGGGATATTGTAACTAACTCTGCATTATTAAAACACATACATAGTTTCCATAGGAACAGTGTCTGGATTAGTTGTATTGTAAATGTCACTGTGTTCTCTTTCTGCCCCAGCTGAATGCTATGTACAGTGACCTTGGAGTTTTTATAGACCCTTACAGACAGCAATCATTGCTAGGGGGACTTTATGCGTTTACCTGAAGTCAATACCAGACAAAAAGAAGAGGTGCTGTAAAACCTGTTCCTTCTAAAAATGTTAACCTGGAAATGGTTAATACAAAAAACTATATCATAAAGATGTATTCATTCCTTGTTCCTTTTCTTTTTATTAGCAGGTAAAGAAAAAAAAAAAAAAAAGAGAAAGAGAGAAATAAAATTAGCATTGGTGAAGCAGTTAGTAAATAATCTATTCTTCTTGTTTGATTTGTCTCCCAGTCTGATTTCTAGGGATTTTGTAAGACATCTGGACTGCTCTAGCTCTGATACCATTAAAAATAGATAAATAAGCAAAATAATAAAACCAAAATCACAGAATCAGAATAATTCAGCTGGAAAAGGCCTCTAAGATCATTGAGTTCAACAGTCAACATAATACCACCATGCTCAATAAGCCATCTCCCAAACTGACATGTCTAATGTGCTCTTTGAACACCTCCAGAGAGGGAGACTCTACCATATGCCTGGGCAGATTGCTCCAATGCCTGAGCCCCCTTTTGGTAAAGAAATGTTTCCTAATATCCCATCTAAACCTCCCCTGGCACAATTTGAGGCCATTCCTCTTCTCCTATTGAGAAAAGACAACGACTAGCTCTCTACAATCTCCTTCCAGGTAGTTGTAGACAGAGATATCTTCCCTCAGTGTCCTCCAGATGAAACAGTCCCAGTTCCCTCAGCAATCCTTGTAAACCTGTGATGGTTTGGGAGTTCCCTGCCCCTCCCCACAATGAAGTCACCCAGACTAGACTCAGCCAGCTGGAAGTTAAGGAATGAAGCCATATTTACAGCTTAGCACAATTTACAAGCAGATATATAGATACACAATATACAGTTATACACAAGCTAAAAGTAACACAGAAACACAAAAATCCCTCCCAAAACAATCAGAGTGCCAGGAGGATCCTCACCCAAACCTCCTGTCCCCTTCCCCCTCTTTCCCTTCTATCCCTCCAGCAATAATCAGATCAATCCTCATGTGCTGGTTTGAGGCTAATTGGAATATTTTAACAAAAAGAATTAGATGCTAGGCTGTGAAAAGTAAACCCTGGTGATGTCTGCTGCACTCACAGGCTTGCTGAGATGGATAACAACAAGAACACAAATATAGATAAGGGAGAGAGTCTCTGTCTCTCTAGCTGGTGTGTGTCTGCTGGCCTCTCTGCTAACCTAACTAACCACTCTGCTTCTACCCCCCCGGCTGATCCTCCAAACTAACCTTGCATGTAAGGCAGATCCTGGGCTAAGGTAGAGGGGTGGAAAGAAGGTGGAAGGGTGGTTGGGAGCCCCTCCTGGAGACTCTGATTTCTGGGAGGGGAGTTGTGTTTCTGTATTCCCTTTACCTTGTCTATGTCTGTAACTATTCCTGTCTATTGTGTCTATCTCTGCTTGTACATTGTGCTGAGCTGTAAATAGAGCTTCAGTCCTTAACTTCCAGCTGGTTGAGTCTACTCTGGGGGATTTTCATAGTGTGGGGGGGGGGCAGGGAACTCCCAAACCATCACACTCCATATATCTCACATGATAAATTAGGAGAGATCTGAGGTGAGATGTCAAAAAGACACCAAAGAGGTTAGAGGAAATAAAGAGTCAGGTTGGGTTAGAGTTAAGGCAGAAGGAACCACAGACTGCCAGAGTGAAGGAGCAGAACAACAACTGAGAACTCACTGAGCAGTGTGTGAGCAGTGAGTGTCTGAGCTGTATTCTGACTGGTTGCATTTCTCAGCAGAAGAATGAGTGATAGAGGTTACTCTTGTTGGTTTTCTTCCTTCTCACAGCTAAGGATTTAATTTCTCTCAATGAAGTATTCCAATTAGCCTCAAACCAGCACAAAAACTCATCCTCCAAACATTCATCAGCTTCAAAAGAAAGTGATTCAAAGAAATGCAACTCCAGTCCTAATTCNTTTTGTAAGACATCTGGACTGCTCTAGCTCTGATACCATTAAAAATAGATAAATAAGCAAAATAATAAAACCAAAATCACAGAATCAGAATAATTCAGCTGGAAAAGGCCTCTAAGATCATTGAGTTCAACAGTCAACATAATACCACCATGCTCAATAAGCCATCTCCCAAACTGACATGTCTAATATGCTCTTTGAACACCTCCAGAGACGGAGACTCTACCATATGCCTGGGCAGATTGCTCCAATGCCTGAGCACCCTTTTGGTAAAGAAATGTTTCCTAATATCCCATCTAAACCTCCCCTGGCACAATTTGAGGCCATTCCTCTTCTCCTATTGAGAAAAGACAACGACTAGCTCTCTACAATCTCCTTCCAGGTAGTTGTAGACAGAGATATCTTCCCTCAGTGTCCTCCAGATGAAACAGTCCCAGTTCCCTCAGCAATCCTTGTAAACCTGTGATGGTTTGGGAGTTCCCTGCCCCTCCTCACAATGAAGTCACCCAGACTAGACTCAGCCAGCTGGAAGTTAAGGAATGAAGCCATATTTACAGCTTAGCACAATTTACAAGCAGATATATAGATACACAATATACAGTTATACACAAGCTAAAAGTAACACAGAAACACAAAAATCCCTCCCAAAACAATCAGAGTGCCAGGAGGATNCATTGTGCTGAGCTGTAAATAGAGCTTCAGTCCTTAACTTCCAGCTGGTTGAGTCTACTCTGGGGGATTTTCATAGTGTGGGGGGGGGGCAGGGAACTCCCAAACCATCACACTCCATATATCTCACATGATAAATTAGGAGAGATCTGAGGTGAGATGTCAAAAAGACACCAAAGAGGTTAGAGGAAATAAAGAGTCAGGTTGGGTTAGAGTTAAGGCAGAAGGAACCACAGACTGCCAGAGTGAAGGAGCAGAACAACAACTGAGAACTCACTGAGCAGTGTGTGAGCAGTGAGTGTCTGAGCTGTATTCTGACTGGTTGCATTTCTCAGCAGAAGAATGAGTGATAGAGGTTACTCTTGTTGGTTTTCTTCCTTCTCACAGCTAAGGATTTAATTTCTCTCAATGAAGTATTCCAATTAGCCTCAAACCAGCACAAAAACTCATCCTCCAAACATTCATCAGCTTCAAAAGAAAGTGATTCAAAGAAATGCAACTCCAGTCCTAATTCTGACCCTAAACCTAATCCTAATCCTAACCCTGACACTAGCCCTAACCCTAACCTTAACCTAGCCCTTACCCTAACCCTAACCTAGCCTTAATGCTAACTCTACCCTAACCACTTTCCACTACCTATACCAAATTGAGATTATGGCTTCAAGAAATGAAATTACCTTTTTCCACCTACATTAACACACACAAGTTTGGGGGTCCTATCATGGCACTTTAAGAAAGCAAGAGTCCAAATCTAACACCTGTCTGAGGGTGACAGACACAAGATAATCAAACTGTGGCTGCCCAATTTGAAGGAATTGGCAATCAGTTAATTCAGTATTTTTTTTACTGGTAGGAAACATTTCACTACAGATTGCTAAGACCAACTATAGTGCTGTTTCAGGCTGCCATAACAGAGACCTTGGCAGAAGTCCAGTCCCACAGAACAATAAATGTAAGGCTTGTGTCAGAAAATTATGAGAATATTAAACCAGTATTATATTTCCCCTCTTAAATCTGTCGGTAATCATTATAGTAACAAATTAGAGATGTTTCTCTTCTGGACAGCTCTAAATATGAGAATCTTCTTTTCAAAATGTCTAACTCCAAGTCATTTTATAATTGCAGCCAGCCACTCTGAGGCATATGTCACTGTGCCTCTGAGATGCACGTTATCTCACAGTAACACACACCTTGTCATGTATTATTTATCACGCTGAAGTGTCTTGTAATTTTCATTAACAGTTAGATGTCTAGCTTGAAGAAATAAGGAATTACTTCATTTTAACAGTTGCAGTGATAAAATGTCTTTCAACCTTTGCATGCAGATATGCCTTTCAGGATATTGGCAACAGATAGTGTGCTGTTTTCACTAACACACTGCAAAAGATGCTAAACAGGAGGGGAAAAAAATAACAAATTCTTCCTTCACCTGGAGATCAGAACAAATTTCCTCCTTCTCTAGGTGAATCCTGTTAAACTCTACCCTGGCTTCACATACTGTGCTGTCCCTCAGGTCTCATTCTCATCTTTTCCTTGTGATGTGACAGATGTGACACATGATTTATGACTGCTGCCTAACTAAGCCAAGATGCACATGGAGAGAAGCAGATGGATGAGGGTAACTCTGGGGCTAAACCTGTCCTGTATTTGAGGCTAGGTTCTCATCCTTCCATAACTGCAAAAAGTACTCCAAGGCTCTGCCACCTGTACAGGCTGAGGGAGCTGGGACTGTTCAGCCTGCAGGAGACTTAGAGGGGACCTTATCACTCTCTGCAACTACCTGAAGGGAAGTTGTGTCAGGTGGGGGTCAGGCTCTTCTCCCAGGCAACTTGTGCCAGCATAAGAGGGCATGGTCTGAAGCTGCACCAGGGGAGGGTTAGGGTGGCTATCAGGAAGCACTTCCTCATGGCAAGGCTGATTAGGCACTGGAATGGGCTGCCCAGGGAGGTGGGGAGTCAGCATCCCTGGAGGTCTTTAAGAACAGAGTGGATGTGGCACTTGCTGGCATGGCTTAGCTGATGTGGTGGTGCTAGGTGATAGCTGCACTTGATCTCAGAGGTCATTTCCAGCCTTGGTGATTCTGTGGCTCTGTGACTCAGGGTTCTAACTAACAGTGGCAGACTTTTGTTTGCAAATGGATGTTTTCATCTATGGTTGTGACATCTTTTGCTGCTTCAGGGACCCAGGTATAGCAACCATTAGAATTCAGTATGGCTTCTGCCTATAAATCCCTCTGAAAGGTCTGGCTGCTCCCTGTAAATCTTCTTTCACATCAAAAGAGATGAGGCCTTTTGCCTACTCTCAAATCAGGCCCCATCTGCCAGTTAACTATACAGAGCTATTTTTAAATAATGTGGGGTTTGTAGTGACCTGAGAGTATTGAGCCACTTCCTCAGTTATCTGTAATCTAAATTATTTAATGACATTTTAATATGATAAATATATGATATGTGGGGGTTTTAGTGAACTCATGGTTTAGCTGATGTGGTGGTGTTAGGTTATAGGTTAGACTTGATGTCAGAGGTCTTTTCCAGCTTCAATGATTCTGTGATTCCATAAGTGGAGCAGTGCCAGGAAACATGCCTCAGCACTCATGGTCAGTTATTACTACCAGTTGCTTGTTCTCTAACTCTTGGCAATCCTTCTAGCCTGGTGTTGGCTGGGATTGGTCTCTCAGAGAGTGAGAAGGGAAGAACCTGGAGAGTGTTTGCAAGCCCACTTGGGACAGAACAAAACCGTGGTGGTGTAGGTGAGGACCAAAGCATGACAGAAGAAGAGAAGGCTTTTGAGGAGACCTTGGAGTAGCCTTCCAGTATCTGAAGGGAGCCTGCGGGAGGGCTGGGGAGGGACTATTGACAAGGTCTTGTAATAACTGGAGGAGGAGGAGTGGGTTTAGACTGGCAGAGAGGAGACTGAAACTGAATGTTAGGAAGAAGTTGTTTGCAGTGAGGGTGGTGAGACACATTGGGTGATTCTGTGCTCCACAACCTCCCTGGAGGTGTTCAAGGCCAGGTTGGACGAGGCCTTGAGTGACCTGTACTAGTGGGAAGTGTCCCTGCCTATGGCACGAGGTTGGAACAGGATGAGCTTTGAGGTCCCTTCCAACCTTACCATTCCATGATTCTATGACAGTGGTTTTTAGTGAATGGACTCACTCTGTAATGCTTTTACTGTTCCTTCTGATTTTCAGTCATTAAGTTATAAAGAAAAGCCAGCAGTGGGAATCCTATCTAGAGGAACTTTCATCCACATCTAGGATGTACAAAAGTTTTTTGTGTTGATTACGTTAGCAAAAGTTGTGCAAAATATTTTGACAAATGCTCATATTAAAATCCATTGTATCTCCTCTGATGCTCTAAAAGCTTTTCACAGCTTCTGAGTTAAAAACAAATGAATGAACAATAGCCACCCACACAGTTTCTTGCCTACTTACCTGCAATATGCTCTGACTCGGGGAAATGTAAATTAGGTTAAATTAATTTGAAGATGCACATCAAAAAGAAACCTGAGACTATAATTTAATTCAAATTTCTGCATTTTTTTTTCTTTTTATCTTAACTAAATCACATGAGCAATGGTAAAACAAANGACTGCAGGTGGGGTCTGAGTGGAGCAGAGCAAAGGGGCACAATCCCCTCCCTTGCCCTGCTGTCCACACTGCTCTTGATGCAAAGAAAAAGGAAAAGAGTTGATTCTCATTTCTTTTTCATGTAAACTTAGTTTCTGTGGCTAATATGTGACGTGGACACCTTGTGACAGACAGAGCACAGTTTAACACGTGTGCTTGTTAGACATTTCCTACGTATTCTGAAGGAGATGTGAAAAAGAAATGAATGTCAGGGAAAGAAGGCAACTAGGAGATTTCACTTTGTTTAAGGATTTTAGGTCATCACAGAGCTGGATGAAATGAAACTTAAGAGTCAGGCTGAATATTTTAACAGAGGAATCCAAGAAAAATGTGTCTCAAACCTTGGAACAACTGAAAGGTACTGAAAGGTATCTACTGAACTAGGTACTAAGTGAACGGAATTCCGCAGTTCTTTCGAGTTGGATGGAGGGCTTTGTTTGGTTTCATGTTTTAAGAAGGCCTTAATTATATTGCCATAGAATACTCTGTCTTCAAAGGTAATAGTTACATCTTCAAAGTAGACAAAAATATTCTCTAAGCTTAGTTTTGTAAAGCAAACCACAAAAAAACCACAACCCAACAAGTAACAACAAAAAAAACCAAACCACAAAATCAAACTCATACTTACTGCATTATAAAAGTTTCCACATGACAAAGTAACTTAATAACTTTAGCTGCTTAATTGTGTCACTGCTGTATGGAAAAGCCTCCCATACAAATAAATTATGGAGCATTACTTCAGTTTCCAGCATGGAGCAGTTTCCGTCTTGTATGCAATTAAACAGATTTGTTCTCAGCCATGCAACCAAAACACGAAGCCATATTCCTGTTTCCAACAACAGCTGTTGTTTGAATAGACTTACAGGCACAAATGCAGTCTCAAAATAACTATTGCTCTGTGCTATCTGTTAAGTAGCCATTTAGCTGCTGAATATGGTTTATCGCCACCAATCTGCATCCTCAGAGCCAAGGTAAAAACCTGTTTTATGGCAACAAATATTTCTATCACCTATATAGAATCATAGAATGGTTTAGGTTGGAAGGGACCTCAAAGATCATCCAGTCCCAATGCCCTGCCATAGGCAGGGACACCTTCCACTAGAACAGGTTGCTCAAGGACTCATCCAACCTGACCTTGAACACCTCCAGGGAGGTTGTGGAGCACAGAATCCTTGGCTCACGTTGGGTGATTCTGTGCTCCACGACCTCCCTNAAATGAGATATATATAAAATTGAGATATATAACATTTATATTTATTAAAATTGATATATATATATATAAACTTGAGTTATATACAAATATATATATTAGTTGAGATATAGACAAATGAGAGATATATAATATATATATATAATTGAGATATATGTAAATGAGATATATATAAAATTGAGATATATACAAATATATATAAAAATTGAGATATAGACAAATGATATATATATAAACATTATATATGTATATGGAATTGAGATATATACAAATATATATATAAATTGAGATATATACAAATGAGATATACATATAAATTGAGATATATAAAATTGAGATATATCAAATTGAGATATATACAAATGAGATATGTGTATAAAATTGAGATCTGTTAAGAATTGAGAGATATATAAAATGGAGATAGCTATATAATGAGAAATGTAAAATTATTATTTTTTTAAACTGTAATTTTGGGTTCTTTTTAGGAGTAGCATCATGATGTGTTTGCTGCCTCTAAATCCCTGATCGCCTTTTGCCAGCTCTCAAAAAGCTGCATTAAAAGATGAAATATTCTTGACACATGATCATGTTCACACTCTCAAATGCCATCTCTCTTGAAGATTTACATTCGTGTAATTCACCTAAGTTTTATTTTAGATGACTCAGCTATACTAAATAAACAAATTGTGATGGACACTTTTTTGTTTACTTCCCCAGTAAAACACACTTGAGCCTAATGTTACTGAAGGTTTCCTGCAAGCAAGCAAGGAGGTTGATATTTTCTAATTAAAACATGGGGGGGTTCAAGATTCATATGCAAGCTCTTCTTTGCAGCTTGATGATGTCATTAGAACCCCCAATATGACAACGAAACACCAGTCAAAACATGTAGGGTTTTCTGAAAAGTGGTTTCATTGAAGGGAATGGAGAAAATTGTTGGTTTCAAGAAGATTTGTGTGGATGGAGCAGGATAGGAGAAGCAGTGGTTATACAGTTTTAAGTGTTAAACACATTTTAGAAAGCCAGACTTCATTTCCCACCCTTTGTCAGGGTCTCCCTACTGGATTAGCCACAGCTCATTATGGAAAACGTGTGACAACTAAGGAGTCAGGTGAAAGGAGAGAATGAGGTCGTTTAAGCTTCTGAACTAAAAGTGCAAAAAACTGGCTTAAAGTTTGGAGGACTTCAAGTGCCACATGCTGTTTCCTTCTGGAGAGGAGAGGGCTCCCAGGTGTCCTTATTGTGACCTTTCAGTATCTTAAGGAGGCTACAAAAAAGCTGGGGAGGGACTTTTTAGGCTGTCAGGTAGTGATAGGACTGGGGGGAATGCAACCAAGCTGGAAATGGGGAGATTCAGACTGGATGTCAGGAAGAAGTTCTGCACCACGATGTGGTGAGAGCCTGGCAGGGGTTGCCCAGGGAGGTGGTGGAAGCCTCGAGCCTGAAGGTGTTTTAAGGCCAGGTTGGATGAGGCTCTGGACAGCCTGATCTAGTGTGAGGTGTCCCTGCCCATGGCAGGGGCATTGGAACTGGCTGATCCTTGTGGTCCCTTCCAAGCCTGATTCTATGATTCCTCAATGAAGGATACTTCAGTTAGTTATTAACATTTCACTTTTAATTTCTTAACCTTTCAGTGTCACAAAGAATGAATTTTCCATCAGAAAGCAGGATCATTGTAGGAGAAAAGAGAACAAATGGCCAAAGTGACTAACAATAGGTAGGATGACATTAATTTGGCAGGAAGTGCCCTGAAATATATATGAATTCAGTGCATGAGCTTGCTTTTTAAAGCTTTTTCCATCTAAGGAGCAAATTTATCCTATGGAAGATCTGAAATATATTTGTATAAATTCTCTGTCTGAGACAGGATTCTTCCTGAAATGATACTTTCCACAGACAACATCTCCAGTGATGCAGTGATACCAGAGAAAATAGCTCTGCACCAACCCACTCCTTCAATTAATCTTAGTTTTCAACTAAGGTTATGTATGCTGCAAGTATTTGAACATATTTTGATGTCTGTGTTCAATATCTGAGGGAAGAGAGAAAAATGTGCTTTATTTAGACTTCAAGATATTTGAGGATGGCCTCCAAAAATAGACAATTTCTTCATCTTACTATAAAATAAATGTTCCATATTCTTACCCCTCAATGTATCCTGGGAAAAGGTTAATGTTAACTGTGTTTTGTACAAGTAAGACAGATATGCAATTCAAAGAGGCTGTGCAAACCACATTTTTACATTTCTTTAGGGATAAATGTATATATTAAAAGAAAAAAACCCAACACAACCAACAAACAAACAAAAAAATCAACATAAAATTTGTGGAAAATTAAAAAATATATATATATGTATATGTGAAAATGACATTGGAATTCTTGAGCTAGAACTGCTACAAAAATGGAATTTTCTGGTTTAATGGAAACCTCAGAACTTGGAAGGTGATTGAAAATTATTAAAAATCACAGAATCACAGAATGTCAGGGGCTGGAAGGGACCCCAAAAGCTCATCCAGTCTAACCTCCCTGCCAGAGCAGGAGCACCTAGACAAGAGCACANCTCAGTCCCAAACCTATCCTGCTCCCTGGGGTTGTTCTGTCCCAGGTGCAAGACTCTACACTCGCCCTTGCTGAATTTCATTAAATTTCTTCCTTCAATAAAAATGTGATGGATGTACTTTAAAAGCAGTTTTCAATGGAACTAAATCAGGATTACAGGATCACAGAATCACAGAGTCACACAATGTTAAGGGTTGGAAGAGACCTCCAGAGATCATCGAGTCCAATTACCATGTCAAACAGGATCTCCTAGGGCAGGCCACACAGGAACATGTCCAGGTGGGATTTGAGAGGCTCCAGAAAAAGAGACTCCACAACATCTCTGGGCAGCCTGTTCCAAGGCTTCATCACCCTTACTCCTCCTGCTGAGGTGGGACCTCCTGTGTTCCAGGTTATATCCATTATTCTTTGTCCTACTACCAGGAGCCACTAAAAAGAGCCTGCCCCTCCCTCTCGACACCCACTCCTCAGATATTTATAGATATTAATAAGATCCTCTCTCAGCTTTCACAAGTCTTAACAGCCCCAGTGTTTTCTTCATAGGAGAGGTGTTCAAGTCCTCTCATCATCCTCACAGCTCTTCTTTGGACTTTCTCTAGTAGATCCCTGTCTTCCTTGGGGAGTCTAAAACTGGGTACAGTACTCCAGGTGGAGTCTCACCAGGGCACAGAAGAGGCGGAGGAGAACCTCTCTAGTCCTTCTGGACATACTTTCACTAATACAGCCCAGGATACCAGTGGCCTTCTTGGCCAAAAGGGCATGTTGCTGTCCCATAGATAACTTAGTGTCCACTAAGACTTCAACGTCTTTCTCTCTGGAGCTGTTAATGGCGGAACAGCGCCGTGCTGTGTAAACGAGCCAGGAAACTCTGCTTCCTCAATCCTGATTTACAGCAATTCAGTTCCTACCTGCAGTAAGTCAAAAGGCTGGATGCTATGTTGAAGGTTAAACCAATGATATTTTCTTCTATTACATACATTTCAGCCCTGAAAAGTGCTCCAAACTCTAATATCATTAGGTGGAGATTTACAGGAGATGCTGTCTGGCTGTAAAGCTTTCTAGAGAGTTTTCAAATATCATCCACTCTGCTCAGCTGACAGATTATTGCATTTCCCTACAGATGGAAAACAAAATTCCAATTTGAGAGAAAGTGTGCAGACTGAAACTGTTCATTACTGACAGCTGTGAAGATCTGGGTGTTCTCCTAGGCTTGCACCTGAGTGGATGACTTGGGTGACCTTTTACATTTCCTTATAATGAAAGCCTGAGTTCATAGCAGTGTGACTGGAGACACCTGAGAATTGTAATGCATTCTGCAAGTGAAAAGTAGCTAAGAAATATATCTGGAGGAAAAGAATTTGGCTGGCCTTTTGTTAGCTTTGGAATCACCATAGTTCCCACCAAGGCTTTCTCTCTGAAGAGGAGGGCATCCAGTCATATACTTTCTTGAAATTAAAGTTTCACCTTATAGTTTTTACTTGATGTTGTAGTTTGAGGGCTGGGTAGCAGAATTGTTAAGAACCCTGTGACCTATTTCAAGGAGATAATGAGGAAGAGAGTTTTCCTTTTCAAGCTTGAGAACGATGGATGGCAGAACCCCCACATTTGTTTCAGCTCTGATATCTCCTATTGATGTATAGATAATGTAATTGTTAAAGAAAGCTCTTTAAGCTATTGTTTGTGTATCTCTCTTCCACATGCTTTCAGCCAAACAATCAGATCTTAATCCTTTAAGGAAATATGCCCTCTGGTCATGGTATTTCAGAGATTAGGTTGTTACTCCTTTTGAGCAACACCCTAGAGAGCAACTGATAGGGAAGTTGCTGAGACCTGACAATCCTACTGATTTGATTTTGTGAAATCTTGCCTACTGGCAGTACACTCTGTAAAACCCATTCTGTATCATACTTCAGCCCACCTGACACCAGCTCAAAAATGTGTTTCCAGGCAAATGTTCTCCAAAATGTTCTGCACAGTCAAATCGAAACTGTATACGATATTGTTACTCCAGATTAATGAGGTTAATTTGGCCTGTTGTTAAACACTAAGAGTTTGAATTTGAAGGAGAAAGGATCTTCTGGCTACAGGAAATTATTTAGGTGGCTTCATAGATGTTAGGTAATTCTTCATTGTAAAGAGAGGCTTAATAAATCAGTGATCAAGTTAGTACATGTGACAGTATTGCCATGGGAAATGCAAAGTCCTTGCGTAACTGGGAAGGTATCTGGGAAATCATGACTAGAAGACACCACAGATCTATAGAGTAAAGGTTTGAAGTTCACTTAAAGAAGTATCTCCAAGGGAGATTAAAGAAAATTTGCATTCAAAAAATGCCTTTAGAGACTGGTAGATAAACATTTCATTGTGACAGGTCCATAGCCGGGCTCCAGCAATCACTCTCTCACTTCCTTTCCTCAAACAAATGAGGAGGGGAAAATAAGATGCAAAAGTCCCTCGTGGTTAGTGATAAAAGCAGTTTAGCAAGAAAAAACACCTGTAATATAAAGAAGGCAGAGCACTGTTCCTTCTTTGTTTCTCTATCACTTAGTTTAGGAAGTTGTCCCTGACACCTCCTGGATTGCTGTGCTCTTCCTCTGCTACACTTAGTGATTGAAGTTCCCCATGGGGACCAGGACCTGAAAATGTGAATCTATTTGCAGCTGTTCCTTGAAGGCCTTAAAGAGTTGGTTTGGCTCAGGTGACCTATAGCAAACATGCTCTGCAATGTCACCCATAACTGCCCTCTCTTTAAACTTTACCCATAAACTCTCAGTTGGTTCACCATCCATCCCAAGATGCAGCACTAGGCATTCCAGCTGCACCTCATTATCTTTGTAGCGCAGAGGTAATTAATTACTGCAAGATTATATTTTTTAAAATACTAATATTGTTTATTACAATTCAATATTCAGAACTCTCGTCACCCCAATCACCAATTTAATAATAATAGGTTCTTTGCATCACTCATGGAAGCTTTATCTACAGGCAGTAGCAGGCTCTAGCAATAAGCAGTAAATATCTACATTGCTTGAACTGGATTGAACTGGCAGAGAAGGCTTTGCGGGCAGGGCACCGCTTGCGGTCAGTACTCCGCTTGCCCACTAGATGGCCTCAAGGAGCTCCTTTCTGCTTATGGCAGAAGGCAATTAATGATTACAAGAGGCTTGAAGTATTTACTCACAAAATGTTATCTGGCAGTACCCAAAGCTCGTGGCAGGGTTGCTGTTGGTAGCCGTTAGAGGCTTTGGAGTTTCCCCAGGCTTGTGGGTGCTGGAGAAAGGAGGCAGACAAGCTCTGACCTGGTCCTGACTCTCTGGATGATCTGTGTTATCTCCAGGGCTTCCTGTCTGGGCAGGAGGCTTTCAGGTGCAGGCAGGATGCAATGCCATGTGCAGTCTCAGCAGGGTGTCACGCTGGCTGTGCAGGCTGATCGTGTGGAGGCTTTTAGAGCCTGATCCTGGTCACTGGAGTTCCACACAGCTCAGGATGCAATAAGGTAGTAGGAGCATGGATAGAGAGCAGATACAATGGTGGAGCACACATATAATAGCAGAACACACCTTGTAATGGCAGAGCACAGGTTGTGCTCCCTGCTCTTCTCTTTTTATCCATACAGCCCGAGACTAATGTGCCTTTGGACACAGAATAGCCAATCAGAATGGCAGTTAGCCAAGCCTGACCATATTAGGTGAAGCCATAGGCTTGCTTTACCCTTTTTAGGGCAGAGCACAGCCTTGCACAAGGCAAGCTGTGTACCTTGTTTACTGCAGGGTTCCAAACAAGTCTGGGCAGGCCACAGTCCTCAGGCTCAGTGGCTCCAGATTCTTTTGTCCTATTTCTTGTGGTTGCTTCTGCCCAAAGCAGAAAGAGGGAGAGCAGAAAAGCATCTCTGGGCAAGCCAGGACATGTACAAGCCTGTTTTGGCCTACTTAAGCCTACCACGACAGTCTTCCAGCCTGTTTCTCCTTAAAATGCCTTCCAATAAATACCTCATATAAAGAAAACAAGAAAATGCACTGGTTTCATGTGGTGGGTTTTTTTTTTTTGTTTTTCCTTTTTGTTTATTTAGGGGGGGGGTTGCTGTTTTTTGGTTGTTTTGATTTTTTTTTCAAAGCTTCTGCTGAATGATTAAGATAAAATATAAAAAAATATTTTAAAATATAAAACAAAATATAAATAAACACCTGAAATATACAAAATATGAAATATAAAAAAGATAAAGTATCAAAATATTCATACAGGAGGAAGGACCTTGAGGGTATGTAGGGGTGAAAATTACAAAAATCAATAAAAGTTAAAGCCAAGGTGACTAATTTTAGGTGTGCTTTCCATTTTATTTAGAAAGAGCTGTGGGTAGTTGAAAGTTTAGATCTGATTTAATACTTGTAATCCCAAAGGTCTTTTTTTTTTTCCCTTGATGCCAATAATTTTTATGTCATTTTTATCTGACAAAGTGGTAAATACCAAAAGATAAGTTCCTTTTTTATAGGAAAAATGCTACATAATTTTCACATAGACGTGAATCATAATTCTCCCCAGCTATGACAGTAGCAAAGTCAGAATGCATTTCAATATAGAAAATAAATTATTTTGAAAGATTAAAATCACAGAAATCATAGAATGGTAAGGTTGGAAGTGACTTCAAAGGTCATCCAGTCCCAACTCCCTGCCATAGGCAGGGACACCTCCCACTAGAACAGCTCACTCAAGGCCTTGTCCAACCTGGCCTTGAACACCTCCAGGGAGGTTGATTGGATGATTCTGTGCTCCACAACCTCCCTGGGCAACCTGTGCCAGTGTCTCACCACCCTCACTGCAAACAACTTCCTCCTAACATCCACTTTCAATCTCCCCTCTGACACTTCAAACCCATTGCCCCTTGTCCTGGCATTACAAGACCTTGCCAATAGTCCCTCCCCAGCCTTCCTG
>WBNM01027391.1:14304-33353 GCA_013399055.1 Ramphastos sulfuratus | reverse complement strand
TTTTTTTTTTTTTTTTAGTTTTTTGGGGTTTTGTTTTAGAATATTCCTTTTTTCTTGTATGTATTCCAGTTTGGATTTGCTGGTTTTGGTGGTGGTGGTGTTGTTGATGATGTAGTTTTTAAAGTATCCATCTAGCTTTCTCTAGTTCCTTTCTTTATCTGAAAGCCAATCTCACTGTCAGACCAGAACGAGACACAACTTACACCAGACAAGAACATGCTAATATGGAGGGCTGGAGTGCTCTAACTATCCATTGTGAATAAGCAGGTCATAAATCACACTGTCATTGTTAAGACAAATAGAGGGAACAAGGGAACATGTACTCATGTCAGTTGTACTTTCACCCTTCTGTTAAAAGTGACATAGAAATGCCCCATCTTGAAGAATCCAGAAGAGGCAAATAAATTTAGGCCAAAGCTCCCCAGCTGCTTGAGAGATCTAATAACCCCATGTCTGTAAGGACAACCTGGAAAGCAGGCATGTGTGTTATGAGCTGAAAATGGGGAGCAGCTGGTGGGAAAGGTTGTAAATGCTACTGCTCCCACAAAAGGTATTCCTGTGTACTGTCTGCTTCAAGGGACATCAAGAATAGCTTCATCTATAAAATGTAGTTTAGAGGCCATCTAAGGATGAAAGATTGAAAGAGACCTGAATAATGAAACAGATGCAGAAGGAACTATTATCAGAGAGTTATAGAAGACTTTTGTTTCAATTTGGGAAATGAGTATATTTTAAAAGTGTGGGCCTGTGTTAATGATACTGATAGACTTTAGAGATGGATTTTTCTCTCTTTAAAGAAAAATGGGCATAGTCAGCATATCCACAGCAAAAGTCATTTAGGTTTTAGACATTTAAGACATCATATGGTACATGGCATCCCTCTTATATTCTGCTGCATGTGGTTCAAAGTTTTTCATTATTTTCTAGAATAGTCTGTAGTAAAACTCAAAGAATACAACATGTGAACATCAGCTTCAGGGTCTAAAATAAGGAAAAATAATGCAAGAGGATAAGAGGAAGAATGCTTCTTTCCCTCCAAGTGCAATTCTGTTCAGATCAGTAGCAACACTGAAAACAGTGAGTTAAAAAAAGAATTATTTAGAGTAACAAGGAATAATTACTTATAACATGAGGTAGATAATGTAGTTGATAATGTAGAAATGTTTGCTTTGGACATTGTTGTAGTGCCTAGTAGTCTGTCTCAAGTACAGGATCTCTGTGTGCTGAGCAAGTAAAGGCTTTCAGGGTTCCAAGGAGATTTCAACTTAAATACCCAGGACATACTTGCCTGGTGTCTTACATCGCTTCAGCGGCACAATGAGGAGAATTTTCCTCTCCTTTCTGGAGAGCAATGTGTAGTATGCCAGTGTGGTGTGTGTGTCTTACTGTTTCCCCTTGATTTCATACAACTTTCCAATATTTTTCCTTTCCTTATTTCTCCTGCATCTCCAAGTTTTTAAAACTCTTGTTTCGAAGATCACTGTTGCAATAATCTGGTGCCAACACAGGGCACTTTTTTTGGTGAGAGTTTTTGGGGACAATTTTTTTGCTGAGAGTGCCTTTAAAAATGGAAGGCACTGTGCCATATGAAGAGTCTAAAATCACTGCTGGTTTACTGCTTCAGTATCTTTTCCCCATGTCTGTGGTGTCAGTTACTGAATTACTTCAGTGACCAACCTATCTTTTAGAAAATTGTATGATGAAATTTTGAAAGACAGCATTTGAGACCCCCTTATCCTACAACATGATCTCTCTTTTATCTTCTTTTCCCTCTCCTCTCCTCTCCTCTCCTCTCCTCTCCTCTCCTCTCCTCTCCTCTCCTCTCCTCTCCTCTCCTCTCCTCTCCTCTCCTCTCCNTTTTTTTGGTTTTTTTTTTTTTTTTTTTTTTTTAAATTGATTGGTAAAGTTTCATTTTGCTCTTGCAGTCTCTCTCACCCACGCTGCACTTGGCTGCTGCCCACCAGTGGTGCGTTGTAGGGAATACATGAAAAAGAGAGAGTAAAACATTATAGCTATTTTTATTACCTTAACAGAAAGAACATATGTCAAGGCTAAGATACAGTTAGCTACTGCTCTGTGTCAAAGAATAGGGTATATATTGTACCAGGGCACACATCACAGAATTTTTACTGCATTTTTCTGTGCTGATTGTTGATTTTCTTTCAACAAAGATAACTTAACATTACTAAGTATTTGCTCCTGAATGCAAAAGGTTTATATGCTACATTTTCTTTTCTGTATTGTTAACATAGCAGTGATGTACATATTTAATTGGATTTCTGAGCTACTAAATTGCTTGTCTAGAAGGACTAAGTAGCTTACTTGCTTGTTTAAAGGTTGGAAGTCATCACATTTTTATATTTAGGTAAATGTTTTAATACTGAGGAGGCTAACGAGCTTCTTAAATTTTATTAACCAGAAGATTTAGTAGCTCTGTATATAACTGTGCTGATAGATAATTTAGTAGCTCTGTATATAACTGTGCTAATAGATAATTTAGTAGCTCTGTATATAACTGTGCTAATCAACCAGTGACCAAATAATCTGGAAAGTAAAACATTAAGCAGTAGAAAGGCATATATGCTTTTCACTATATGGGTTTGTTAAGTCATATAGAAATAAAATCAATTTTTATGTATGCAGAGAGAGAAATAACAAACTTCTTTGCTTTTCTTATGGATTTTTGCAGTCTTGGAATATGCATAGAAAATGAGAATGCCTGCTATTTGGAGGAGTAGGGATAAGGTCTTGACTTTACTGTATTGAAATATAAGTAATGTTTTCCACTGGTGATCCTTGAGGTCCCTTCCAACCTTACTATTCTATGATTCTATTGAAGGATTGGAATGGAATCAGAAAGAAGGTGGTTTATTTTCAAGAAATCAGAAGTATTTTATGCTTAACAATGGCTTTTGAGCATCTAATTTTATTCAGCTGCTTTTACACTGAGAACTTCCTGGCATATGACTAATGTCTATCATACCTGGTTTGCTCTTTCTGTGGCATATGGTGTGTAACCTTTTCTTTTGACTGATTTTTTTATTTGTTCCAGTTTGGTTTAGCAAGATATCCATGCCTTGGTCCTTGTCATCTCCTAAATAATTTAAAGGAAATGTAACTTGCATCAGGGATGAAAGATAGTGGCATTTATGCTGCTGCACACTTCTATGGAAGCCACTCCTTTGTCTATAGAAAATGTTATGGAAAGGTTCATAATTTTTCTTTAAAAAAATATCAGTAGAGCTATGGGAACTTAGAATCACCATAGAATCATCAAATGCATGGGGCTTAGAAAGGACCCTGAAAGTCATCTTGTCCAACACCTCTGCAACAAGGAGGGGCATCTTTAACTAGATCACGTTGCTTAGGGCCTTATCAAGCTTGACCCTGAATGTCTCCTGGGATGGGCCTGCACCACCTCTCTGAGCAACACGTTCCAGTATTTCACTACCCTCCTTGTGAAGAATTTCCTCCTTATGTCCTACCTAAATCTACTCTGGTCTAGATTAAAACCATTCCCTCTTGTCCTGTCACTTTATGTCCTTTAAACAGCTGCTCCTCAGCTTTCTCACAGATTCCCTTCATGTATTGAAATGTAACTCATCATGGACTAAGTTACAGACTGAGCTGAGGAAGAGGAAATTACATATCTCCAGCCAAAGGAAACCATGTGATAAACACCAGCTCTCCAAGTGATTTTTTCCCCTCTGATCATCAATTTTACCCATATTTCATTTAGGTTCAGCTTCAATAAGCTGTTCTTCATTCACAAGCTGATTTTCTCCAAACAATAGTCCATCACAGGCACTGAAGGAGAAGGCAAAAGTTTGCACCATGTAAACACTGCTTCCTGTGAGACCTGCCTTGTCGGAGCATTTCTTGCAGCTGCAAGCAGATAGGGAGTAGATGTGGAGAAAGAATGTGGGATTGGTGAATGAGGGACTGAGTCACTGAGGCGTGTTTGCCCATATCTATTTTAGATATGTCCTTCTGAGAAGGATGTAAATCCTTCTAATTCATTCAGCTTGCCTCCAGCACCTCTGTGAGGAGAGCCTCCCTTGCCTCTTGCTGGTGAAGCCTATCGCTCCAGATGATGAGAGTGAAGGTCTTGTGCCTATGCTCTGATAGTTAGCAATCATAGGTAGCAATCATCTAACAAAACACTAGAATTGCTTCTACTCACCCAGGTGACCTAAGTCTGTGTAGTCTCAAATATATAGTCTCTGCATCACCCAAGTGACCTTGCAGATGTTTTTTTTTCCTAGCTCCTCTATAAATTTAGTCAGGAATGGAAGGGTTGATGATGAACACTGCTTGGGTCTCTCATGTATTTCTTGCAATATGTGTGAATAAGAAACCTTTTGTTCTCTGAATTAAGTGCTGGTTGTTTCGGACTTGAGTGTCTATGGTCACTCAGGACTATGTTTCATGAGCCAGAGAGGGCAGAAACTAAATTTATAGTCTAAAGTCAGTTTAGTCAAGACCCCTAAACTTTGGACATCTTAATACATTATTACTTGACTGGTACAGCTGAAAAAGATCTGCATCATATGAGAAGGCACCTTAAGTGTGTCTGTGAAGAAGGTTGACTCAAGATGACATTTCACAGATTTCAGTGCTGTGCTCTTTGACAGGTGGTTTGCACCCCAGGACTCACAGTGGGGATTAGGATAGCTCTGGTAGGTTAATTGGAGGCTTTGGGTTTTTTACACAGCTCCAGATATGGGTTTAGTAATCCCTGAAATTTCCACCCCATTCTCCTGTTTTGTTTTTATTCTATGATATCAGTTCTTTCACTGGAACTTGCAATCTGTTATGTTTTCATTTCAACATAGATAATCCTGTGATGGAGTCACTATCTCAGCCCTCTACTCCATGTGGGTGGGAAAAGGGTGACAGATAGCTACACTGGCAATTCAAGTACCCTGTGTGAGGACATGAAACTTAAAGGTCTTGTCTTAGCCAGTTACATGAAAAAAAAGGTGTTATTTTCTCGCCTGTGCCAGGCTGAGGATTGCCTTAAGACACCAGATTTCACTGGAGGTAGAGACAGTCTGAGTCCTATCTGCCCCATTACTGCTCTAATTCAGCTGTGCTGAAGCAGTGTCTCTGGGTCAGCTGCCCACTTGAAAGAGCTGGTGGTAACATGGGAGTTCAGATCATCTTTGGCTATGACTTGCACAGCTAGGTAAGGAAAAGCTGAGTCTTTCTAATTACCTCCTGCCATTTTAATGGTTAAAGCATTTCTACACCCTGCCTCCTTTCTCATCCTTTTCTTCCCTTGTGCTTTCTCCCCAGCCTGCTCTCATTTCACTGTCCTCTTGCTATCTGTGTGAACATGACTTCCACTTTGTGCTCACCCTGCACGTCTGTGTGCTGACTTAGTCCACAAAGATACTTTGCTGATGTAGTTTTCTGGAATGCAATGTGTTATACCAGTTAACAAATAAATCTGACAAACACACAAGTTATCATGCAAGAGTTTGTATTTGGGATGGAGGGAGATGAGAAGGAACGTGAAAACCACCCCTTCAGCAATGGTAACTTGTTAATCAACTGAAGCAGCAACCTTAGAAATAACAGGTTTGAAGAGACCTGTGTAGAAAGCTCTCACAATACTATGCCATGACTGCAGTGTGAGATGAGGAACAAGTGGACAGTTCACAAAGTCACCCTGCTGACAGCACCAACTGTATTGTGGCTGAAAGCACAAAGGAGTAGCATGCTGTTATTGATCACAGTCTGCATCCTACTGCCTACCTGATCCCTTCATTTCAGAGAGAAAAACCACATGAGATTCAAGGAGTTTGCGGCTGTTCCAAGGTGAATGATGCTGATTTAGCTCCTCTTTGCCAAAAGGCAGAGCCAGAGCTGTTTGTTGGAGTGACCAAGGCACTGGGAGATAGCTGTGAAGGTGAAATGTGCATCTGGTCTTAGACGTGTACAAAACTCTGATGAGGCCAGTTTGTCACTGTATCCTTCAGCAACAGCAGCCTCACGTTTCCTTCCTTTTTACTAAAGCACTACGTAGATGCTTAGAAACCAATATTCTACAACCAGATGGAGAAACTTAAATCTACCTTACACAAGTTGTGGACCTTCCCTTTTGAGGTTTCTGCAGTGGACTGGATATTGAAAAATCAAGCACCTGTTAACCTTATAGTAGCCTTTCAGGATCTGAAGGGGGCCTACAGGAAGGCTGGGGAGGGACTATTGACAAGGTCTTGCAATGACAGCACAAGGGGCAATGGGTTTAAACTGGCAGAGGAAAGATTTAGACTAGATGTCAGGAGAAAGTTCTTTACAGTGAGGGTAGTGAGGCACTGGAACAGGTTGCCCAGGGAGGTTGTGGCTGCTCCCTCCCTGGAGGTGTTCAAGGCCAGGTTGGACGAGGCCTTGAGTAACCTGTGCTAGTGGGAGGTGTCCCTGCCTATGGCAGGGGGTTGGAACTAGATGATCCTTGAGGTCACTTCCAACCTTACCATTCTATGATTCTAATGTCAGGTGCTTTGAGTGCCTTGTGGATTTTTTCAGGGCTTTTTTTGCCCAGAGAATTTCTCAAGTGTTTGATCACTTCCTAATATAATGCATGATAGCAACTCAGCTTTAAAACGTGTGTTGAGAGGGTATCACCCTGTGGCAGGGCACACCCAAGTCCCTGCCTCACTGGAGGTTTGAATGGGGCATGAAACTGTTTTCCTCCCCCCACACGTCCAGCTCTAGGAGTTTGGAATGTGGAAAGAAGTAGACACAAAGTTCCTTCCCCCACCCCTGCGGGCTTGAATGGGGAAGAGCAAATTGCCCCAGCATATATACATGGCAACTGAACACATTGTCTAGTCAGACCTTGAGGGGGACCTTGAGTCAGACCTGGAGTTGGACCTTGAGTGGGACCTGGAGTTGGACCTAGATTGGACCTTGAGGGGCATCTGGAAGCAGGGTGAGGAGCAAGTGCACAGTCCCCACTTTGGGACCGCCACCTCCTGCCTGCCTGCTGCAGGGAGCTGCCTCTGCCGCAAACCGCCGCTGTTGGTGGGCACACTGCGAGCAGCCTGAGCTGTGCCCTGTGCTGCCCCACTCTCTGTGCCAGTAGCAGCTGTGTCTGCAGTCACTTTGGGCTCTGAGAGGTTTGCTCACATTGGATCCTGTGCTGCATTGATCCACCACTGGATCACAATTTGCAGTTCCAAACACTGCCGCAAAGGAGCCAAGGGACCAGCTTCAAATTCCTACTCCACCTCCATGAGTAGCACAGATGTGCCCTAGGGCTCCAGGCTGCTTTTTAGTTGTAAGTGTGGCAAAGCTGTTTTGTGGCAAACCTTTTCCAATTTTCTGATTTTCCTGAACTACTAAATTCCCTATAAGCATCCTTGTGAAGATCTTCCTGAATGAATTTGAACCCAGATCTAACTAATTTGTATAGAGTTTGTGGATGAGGCTTTTAGGAAATAAAACAACTACATGTTTTATAACTCCTGCCTCCTTAATTCCCACAACCAATTCACACCCCTACATGTATCAGAGGCTAACTATGATAGAATCAGGTCAAGAGCAGCCTTTTGACCACTTGCTAGTTCTATGTAAGGCAGGTCAGTAAACCAGTTCTCAGCACCCTGAAGATAATCTAGCCTCTTTTTTTTTTGGTAGCAGTTAAATTTTAGTTATTTTACTGCAAAGCAGCAGCTGAAAATGAGTCATGCTAAAAAATGATGCAGTTACACGCACAACAGAGAGGAGAATATCATCTCCTTGGAACCTGAGCTCAGGATCGTAGTACTTCATGTGATTGAACCTGGTATCTCAATACATACATTCAATTCCTGATCGAGAGCAAGATCAGTATAAATGAAGCAATGTCAAGGCAAAGTTTAACTGATGCTGGCTTGGAAACATCTCAGGAGAAACTCAAAGATTCAATTTTGTCATTGCTGACCTTTACCTGCCTAACAGTTGCTTTTCACATCTGTTTTTCTAAGGGTAGTTAGGGGGTCAGTTGTGGCAGGTTGACCTCATCTATACTTCTCAGCCTCATCTATACTTCTCAGCCATTGAGAAATTGCTATAGGCAGCATTCTTATTTTAGGTGATTTAGAATAGGGCTGGCTTGAATGTGGACTGTCAGGCTGTGACCTGATACCTTCTGTTTTCTCTCCTGAGTGTAACCTCTGTATCAAGTCTCAGGAACACAAGTATGTGACCCTACAGTCTTGCAACTCAGGGAAGAGTAACTGTACCTCCAGATACAAGATCAGGT
Source organism: Ramphastos sulfuratus (assembly GCA_013399055.1). Taxonomy (NCBI): domain Eukaryota; kingdom Metazoa; phylum Chordata; class Aves; order Piciformes; family Ramphastidae; genus Ramphastos; species Ramphastos sulfuratus. The sequence continues at coordinate 25,099 of WBNM01027391.1, read as the reverse complement.
TCACACACAGAGTCTCCCATCTCAGAGGACATATAGCTGAGTCAGTGCTGGATGTAGGATAGCTGTTTGGACATTCAGCTGAAAAGGTGGAAGATAGTTTTCAAGTTTTTTCTTAAGTCATAGGAGGTCTTCTCCAACAGAAAAGCTGGACTTCCTGACTCATTCTCTTCTACTTATGATCTCTTTTGTTCTTTCCTCCTTGCTTTCAGCTTGTGATCTCTATGACTGGCTTCAGAAGCAGCACCATATTTTCCTTTTATCTCAAATAAAGAGGATGACACTAATGTTTTTTCATGTATTTAATTATTTAGTATATATACCTGGCATGACTTAATTCTGTTTTGTATTTTATATACATTAATTTTGAATAGTCTGACTTGTGTGAAAAGCTTAAATTAAAAAACAAAATCTCGTATTTTGAGTCAACATTTTGAAATGCTTTTGAAACTCTTGAACAACAACAGTATAAAACCCCACAAACCATGAAAAACAATCTTCATAGCAAAATAATTTCTACATCTTTATGTTTGGAAAAAAAAAAAAGGAAAAATTGTTTTAGGTTCAAAGTCTTTTCAAAGTTCAGTGGTCTCTTCAACCCTTTACATAATCATTTACACAGTGCATCTATGAAAATTAAAGTATATTTTCCCTTTTTACTACTAACACTGTATTGCTGCATCTGTTCATATTCATGCTTACTTAAAAATCTCAAAGGAAATATTAACTATAAGATTTGAACAGCTGCTGTCAAAAATATATAAAGAAAAATATTTTCCTTGAAGTATAGCAATGTCACAAGTCACCTTGTTTTGTTCNTGAGGTTGGCTTGGGCACACCTCTGCAGCCTGTCCAGATCCCTTTGGATGGATCCCTGCCTTCTAGCAAGTCGACTGTGCCACACAGCTTGGTGCCATCTGCACAGGTACATGTACAAATAACCTTGCCATAATACTTTCCAATCTGTTTTGAATACTGGTTAGTAATAAAAAGAGTTTTTTTGGTTTTGGTTTGTTTGGGGTTATTTTTTGTTGGGGGGTTTTTTGGGTTTGGTTTTTTTTTTGTTTTTTTTTTCACTTTTTTTTTTTTTTTCCTTTTTGTTGTTTTTTGGTTTTTTTAAATTTGATTTTTTTTTTTTTAGCATTCCTTCCAGTTTAAAGGCTATGTATGCAATTTCTGTGTTTGAGTAATTACCTGTTTCGAGCTGAAAGATCAGTGACCTTCTATCTATTAGTGATCATCACTCATACCACTGGTGCAGTGCATGGCTTTGGTGCTATTGGAGACATTACAGGATTCTCCCACCCTTCTAAATGCATTCTTTCAAGAGATTTTCAGGTATAAAAAGCCTTTCTTTCAGAGTTTTTATTTTCTGGAATTTTACAGGTAGTTTTGGGGCTTTTTATTATACTTAAGGGCATTGACATGTCAACATTACACTTGCTAGTTTTAAATGTAGTCAGTGGCTCTAATGCATTATCCTGTACTCCATCTCCAGCATGACTTTGTCAAATCAAAATATGTCTTTTAGTACAGGATGATATCCTACTCTCATCACATAACTGGCCTTGTGTTTCATGCATGATTCCAAAAATCTTTATCTCCTCTTGTTTACAACTCTTCAATAAGACATGAATTTGGCACAATTTACACTTTCAAATGCTTTTTCTTTGCATCAAGAAGTGCATTTCTTCACAAATTCTTCACAGTTTACATGCATTACAGAATATACATATACATGCATTACAGAATATACATAATTTCATGTTCCCTTTATTATTGTTTGCATTAGTCACATATGGAACATTAGTGCTCTATTTTTTCACCTACTGCAAATAGTTTTGTGGGGAGATATAAATCATAAGATGTCTGGTTAGAGAGATGCAAAACATCATCATGGCCCTAATGGGCAACTGTGTGTTATGATATACTAAAATGTCTGAATATCCCTAACCTGTTAAAAAATGCAGGANAGGCCAGTTTGGACAAGGCCTTGAGTGACCTGTGCTAGTGTGAGGTGTCCCTGTCTATGGCAGGGGGTTGGAACTGGATGATCTTTGAGATCCCTTCCAACCTTTCCATTCTGTGATTCTGTGAAATGCCACAATTTGCAGTCAAAATACTGAGTAGTTCTGGTTAAGGAAATAAGAATTTTTTATTCTTTTTAATGGAATGTGGTTTCCTTTTTCTTTTTTGTTTGTTTTTCTACTTCTAGAAAATATTTTTTGTTTTTAAGATTTCATTGAAAATATATCTAAAAAGGTGAAGAATTAAAACTAATTTTCTAACTTGCTGGAGATACCTTGGCTGACCTTAAAAACCCCTGAAGTACAAATTCCATCCTGATGCGAAATTATTTCTTTGCCATTCTTTCAGTTCTTCAACCCAAATCTACGAGAACCAACAAACAAAATCAAAATGTAAACTGAGTTCTTCAGTTTCCCTTTTCATTTTTTAAAGCACAATGGCAAACACCATTTCTGAGCACACTCTTTGCAATAATAAAAGTCTTATACGTGAGTATATTACTGTTGTACTGTTCATATCCCCACAGCTGGTATAGCACTCATAGTAGAGGAGAACAGCTCCAGCTGCATGTCCTCTCTTATCTTCATTCCTATCACTCAGGATTATGATGAAAATTTGGTTGACTAAACAATCCAGATCTCTGCAGTTAGGTTTTGCCCTCTTTGATATACTGATTGTAATCTTTCTTGGTCACTCTATCCTTTGCCTGATTCACAGACTGAAAAGCTGTCTCGTGTTAAACCGTACTCTTGAGTGTCTGGATTTGAAACACTTAACATGATTACTACTGCCACTATTAGAGAGCATTGTTTGTGAACAAAATATTTGTCAACCACTCCCTTATTTCTGAATTTCTCATCCCTAATGGATAACAACTCCTGAGTGCTTCAAGGGAATGTTATTAAAATTCAGATCACGGGTAACACCACCCTCACATTCAAATATAGCTCTACCTTCCTTTTAAGTTTTAAAGTTTTAAACTACAGTTACATAACACACTTTTAAGAGTGCTCACTACTTTTAAGTAATTCAAACAATCCTTTCTAATCCATTGCATCCAATTATTAAGAGTAATATGATTCTTTCAGAGTGGAGCCTTTTCCCACTTTTTAATGGTCATCATAGAATCATAGAATCATGGAACGGTTTAGGTTGGAAGTGACCTTAAAGCTCATCCAGATCCAACTCCTCTGTGCCATAGGCAGGGACACCTCCCACTACAACAGGTTGCTCAAGGCCTCATCCAACCTAGTCTTCATATGGTTACCATAAAATTCCTTCTAAAGCTTTTGCATATACACTTAGTCAGTTTTTCCTCCAACACAGTGAACCTTTGTTTTGCATGAGATGTCTCTGATTCCATCCCACCAAACCCTACACTGAAACCCTAAGTATCTTCTCTTGGTGATAACCACCAGCTGCAAAAGGAGCAGCACATGCTCTGACTGGTGCCCAGCTGTGGATTTTTAGATTCATGGAATGTAAGGGTGGAAGGGACCTCAAGGATCATCTAGCCCAATCTTTCAGGGTAAGAATATCATTTAAATGAGATGGTCCAGCACTCTGTCAAGTTGGGCCTTGAAAGTGTCTAATGGAGTTGAATCCACCACTTCCCTTGGGATTCACTCTGTATGTGTACCCTGGCTGCTGACCGGCTAAAGAAGTGATGCTGAGCTCAGGATTCAGCCTTTCCTTTGGCAGGACTTTCCCTTCAGATCTTGTTAGGTGGTGGATTTTAAAGANCACACTTTTAAGAGTGCTCACTACTTTTAAGTAATTCAAACAATCCTTTCTAATCCATTGCATCCAATTATTAAGAGTAATATGATTCTTTCAGAGTGGAGCCTTTTCCCACTTTTTAATGGTCATCATAGAATCATAGAATCATGGAACGGTTTAGGTTGGAAGTGACCTTAAAGCTCATCCAGATCCAACTCCTCTGTGCCATAGGCAGGGACACCTCCCACTACAACAGGTTGCTCAAGGCCTCATCCAACCTAGTCTTCATATGGTTACCATAAAATTCCTTCTAAAGCTTTTGCTTATACACTTAGTCAGTTTTTCCTCCAACACAGTGAACCTTTGTTTTGCATGAGATGTCTCTGATTCCATCCCACCAAACCCTACACTGAAACCCTAAGTATCTTCTCTTGGTGATAACCACCAGCTGCAAAAGGAGCAGCACATGCTCTGACTGGTGCCCAGCTGTGGATTTTTAGATTCATGGAATGTAAGGGTGGAAGGGACCTCAAGGATCATCTAGCCCAATCTTTCAGGGTAAGAATATCATTTAAATGAGATGGTCCAGCACTCTGTCAAGTTGGGCCTTGAAAGTGTCTAATGGAGTTGAATCCACCACTTCCCTTGGGATTCACTCTGTATGTGTACCCTGGCTGCTGACCGGCTAAAGAAGTGATGCTGAGCTCAGGATTCAGCCTTTCCTTTGGCAGGACTTTCCCTTCAGATCTTGTTAGGTGGTGGATTTTAAAGACACCTGTCCAAACACAGTATCTCAGAGATACCTATCTGTTTCTTATCGGGTGAAACCAGTCATGGGGAAAGGCAAGTAGTTTATGACCATCAAGTATGAACTTTATCTTCTTAAGAGATCAACATGACAAACCTCATGTTTAATCTTCACTCTCTTTTTTTCTACACACAAGTTATTTCTGGTTTCTGGAATTTTAGAGACTTGGTGTTAGTCTATTGCTTATTAAGAGCACCACTCCAGAACACAAGAAAAANCACTGCAAAGAACTTATTCCTAAAGAAGTATTATGTTTGTACTGCTTTACTTGCTTTATTTGCTGGACTCTGACAAGCCCTGGCGATGCTTCATTTAGTGTCAGAATGAAATAAATTCAAAATCTAGTGTCATGAATTCAAGTAGCACACTGGAAAGGGTCATGAGCTTCAGGATCTGCTCATCCTACTTCATCAGTCTCGTGCCCAACCAGAGTAGGAGCTCTGGTTACATTTGTTTGCACATGGCAGGTCTCTGAACCATGCTTCTGAAATGACCCCTGAGTGAAAAATGCAGCATCGACTTTCTGGCAACAGAGCTTCCACAATGGGACTGTGTTTCAAAGCCCTCATTACAGATGGTTACCCTCGATTTTTTTCACAGAACCACAGCATGCCAGTTGCAAGGGGCCCCAGGACTGCCTGTCCAACCTTTCTAGGTGTAACTTGAATGGGATGGCATAGCACTCTGTCAAGCTGAGTCTTAAAACTGTCCAAAGTAGGGAAATCCACTACTTTTCTTGAGAAATCATTCCAATCTCTACCTGTTCTCATTGTGAAAAAAGTTCTTCTGCATTCCAATTGGGATCTCCCCAGGAGTAACTGTTATCCATTACACCTTGCCTCTTCCATGTGACTCTTTGTAGATTGGGGTCTCCATCTTCCTGGTAGTCACCCTTTATGTGCTGGTAAGGTCTCCTCTAAGCCTTATCTTCACAAGGCTGAACAAAGTCAGTTCTCTCAGCCTTTCCTCATATGGTAGGTCTTCCTCTGACCATTCTTGTGGCCCTTCTCTGGGCACTCTCTAGCCTGTCCTCATCTTTTTTTTTGCTACAGTGCAGACAGAAACTGTATGCAGTGCTCCAGGTTTGGTCTGGCAAGCCTGAGTAGAGTGGAATAATAACTTTATCTCTGCTGGTAACACCCTTATTGATGCAATCCAACCTCCTGCTGCCTTGCTTTGCCACTGCAGCACGCTGTTCACTCACACTGAGTTTGTTATCCACCATGACCCCCAGGTCCTTTTCTACAAGGTCTTGTCAGCTCCTTTTCAAGTTATATGCCAGCAACACAAGCTTTTAACTTCTCTGGGTTTTGGTACAAAAGAACTTTTTCCTAATACTTGGAAACATATTCTGTATTGGGTTTGGCTGAGCTGGAGTTAATTCTCCTCGGAGCATCTTTCTAGTGCTGTGTTTTGCAGTGCTGCAGCTGGATGTTGATAACACAGGAGTGTTTTGGCTACTGCTGAATGGCTACCCAGGCTGTGCTTTTCCAACATTTCCCCACCCCAAGAGTATGCTGAGGGGTGGCCAAGATCTTGGGAGAGGACACAGCTGGGCCAGCTGACCCAACTGACCATAGGAGGATTCCATGCCATATGATGTCAGCCATATGCCATGCCATATGATGTCATACTAAATGAAAGAAGGAAGTGTGGAGGTATTTGTCCATGGCATCTGTCCTCTAGATCAACCACTCCACATGTTAGAGCCCTGACTGACCACCATCTCATGATGGGAGGTAGAGAATAACCTCTCTGTTCGCTTTTTCCTCTGTGCTTTTGCTTCACATTATTTGATTCCTTCTATCTTATTGCAGACTTTTTGTTCTTTTTTCTCCTCTCCCCTGTCCATTTAAGAAGGGGGAGTGATAGAACAGGTTTGGCAGGCACTTGGGCCTCAGGCAGGGCCAAATCACCTCATGCCCTTGTAATCTTCAATAGGTAGTCTTCCACTTTCCCATCTCTGGTACATTTTCCTTTTGGTTCTGAGGAGACTCAGAAGCTCAGAGTTAAGCCAAGTGCTGTCTCTTGGTATATAAACCTCCTAAAAGCCATATCCAACCAAGATACTCACATCATTAACTTAACTTTTCTTCAGTTTGGTCTGAATAACATGTTCTGTCTCTTGTTACAGAAACCTCCCAAAAGCCATATCCAACCCAGACACTCACATCATTAACCTGACTTTTCTTCAGTTTGCTCTGAATAACATGCTCTGTTAGGAACCATAGATCTACATCTTGCCATTTTCAAGAACAGAGCACAGATCTTGTTGACAGTACCTTGTGTCTACTTGATTTTCTGTTCTTCCTAGCATAAATGATTTCCCAAACTGATGTCTGCAGAACAGCTCTCCGCTTTGAATGCAGTATATAGAGCATGATGAGTGAGATGGATCAACATGTGGAGAGATTTGGACTCTTCTTTGGTATCTGTTTCCATCTGTCAGGACTGGAAAATAGAAAGTAATGTGAATCAGTTCACATTTAACTGTAATCTCCACTGTAAGGACTGCCAGAGATGACTTTGGCACAGCCTGCCTGGGCAGGTATCCAAGACTTCTCATATATGTCTTGACTTAAGGAAGCCCCAGGGTGCAAGCACCCCAAATGTATTTGCTTAGATATGAGTTCCAAAACATTTACTGTTGATGTGATCCTGGATTTTGTAAATGTGTTCGTTTTTTTCCCCTTTTTGAATAGGGCTTCCTAATGCTTTAGCTGTCTGTTGATTTCAAGGAAATTCTACTTGATAGGCACTTAAAAATGGTTAAAGACCCTGCTCTCTCTCCCCCTTCTTCTGTAACTCCTGCACAAGAGAAGGCGCTAATGAAAAGGTTGGTTGTAAGGCAGAAGACAGATTAAAAGATATCTTAAATTGACTCTCAAATTAAATGAAAGCAGCATCCCTTGTTTTCAGACTTACTTATGTTTCTGACACTGTATTCTGTTGCCCTTTGAAGGAGAAAAAAACCCACAGCAAGATAAAAAATAGATATGAATTAATTACAAAGCACTGTTCTTAAATTACTGTTCTGCCTCACCTCTCCCTTCCACAGCCAGTGAATGACTAATCAGGAGATGTTACAGGTTTCTAGAATAACAGGGCCAAACAAAACTGAAAAGTTTGTTCCATTTCACCTCTCATTATGTGGTCTGATTGATTTGGTAGGATTTATTATTTATTTTCAATACATGCCTTGCAATTTAGTACATTCTATAGCACAAATATTTCCTTAGAGCAAGCCACTGACACTTCACTCTTTACAGAACAGATGGAAAGACAAACAGCTAAGTTGAAATGCATTTATGGTGATTAAGCTATTGAAGATAACTGCCTGCTGATGCAGTTTGTGCTGAAATTTGAGAATACTTTGTGTAATCTCTGTGTTCCAGAGAAAATGACAATGCACTTTTCCATAAATCCCAGTATTTTCTAGATGGAAGGAATTAACAACACAAATGAAAACAAACCCACAGAAATTAGCTAAGCCTCTCTATTTTTCAGGTTCTAATTGGTTTTCTTGAGGGAAGTTTGGAATGCTTCAAACAGTAGCATTTACATCAACATTAATGCTATCAACAAAGTTTTAACAAGTATTTCAGCTAGTTAGAAGTTCTGCTTACTACAGTGTCAAGGTTCTGAGTAAAAGCATCAAGCTATAGCTAAATAACACATAGTTATATGCAGTTTAGGAAAAGAGAAACCTGATATTAACCTTGTAAATTGCCATATCTAGATGAGTATGGATCACCTGTCTTTGCTACAGCTTTACTGGCTTACATCATTTGAGGATGCAGCCCTCAATGTATAATGTCAAGTGCTGCAGTTATTGTAGAGGTGACAACAAACCACACGGACAACATTCTAGCCCTGTGACATTGCTTCATGTTTGACATCAGTGCTGGTTTAAAGCTGGATTACTTGGATGGAGAATATCCTCAGGCAATATAGCAATATAGTAGCAAACCCTGTGTCATCCCCATCTGATCAGCAGAGCAATGAGTATGACCAAGAAAAATAAGACAAGAAAACAAAATTTCCAGCAGAGACAGAAGACAAAGCTCAGACAGTGCAGCTGCACTTACCCCAGCTCTGACTCCAAATCAGTTCTGAAACTAACTCACCTACAGATGTCTGCTTTCATGTTTGCCTTCCCAATAACCATGCTATGTAGCTAAAGCCCTCTCAAGGTAACAGCTCATAAAGAGGAGAGTTTACTTGAACACACTAATGTGTGGCTAGCTCTTTACCACGGGGAAGAAATCAGTTCTTTATTTCTAGGAAATTATTTTAAAAGTTGGAAATGTTAATTTTGTTTTTGGCAAATAGACAGGAAAGGCCATCCACACTTTTTGAACTATTCAAATGTTTGTCTAGTTTCCTAATATTGAGAAATGCACGTTTTGTTTCAGCTCTCAGAAGCAAAACAACTTTTCATTTTCCATGCACTGCCTCTTAGTTTTCCATATTGTAATTTTCACCAGTGTTCCTCAGCAGAAAGCAGTGTTAAAAAAATAGTTACACTCTTTGTCAGTATATACCAAGTTGAATTTAAAGATAATGTTCTATAATCTGAACTCTATCTGCAGTTAAGATGTTTTTCTTGGCTAATGTCTCACAATTTTAACACCATCTCCTCTCAACACTGTTTTCCTGTTCATACCTCCAAAAAACCCTAGTCATTCAATTTTTGAAAAGATGTTTTCTGCAAACCACAAAGAAGTAATTTTCATACTGAAGCAAATCAANAGACAGCAATAAGGTCTCCCCTGAGCCTCCTCTTCAGCAGGCTAAACAATCCCAGCTCCCTCAGCCTCTCCTCATAGGGCTTGTGCTCGAGGCCTTCCTGTAGGATCTGTCCAGGTACTAGACAGCAGACTACTCTAGGCTGAACAACTCCAGTTGCCTCAGCCTAGTCTTACAGCAAAAGTGTTCCAGACCTTGGATCATCTTTGTAGCCCTCATCTGGACTCACTCCAACACCTCTGTGTCATTCTTTTGATGCAAATGCCAGAACTGGATGCTGTAATCAAGACAGGGTCTTACAAGAGCAGAGTAAAGGAGAAGAATCACCTCTTTTGACCTGCTGAATGTACTGAAGTATCACTGAAACGGATTTATACAGAATTGTATGAGATAAGATGGAGATTTAGTGTGGATTAGATTGGATTTACAGCAACCACAGCATAACCTTAGTGAAAATGTTCATGAGACCAATGGAGTTGTTATAATCACTTTTCTTTCCTCCTTAGGAATAATGCAAAATCAATACCTGAGATGAATGTCTGATTAGCAACCTTTATGTATTCAAAGAGAAGATTTTTACATGAGTTTCACTGCATGTCTTGATGAAAGTGGCTTGTAGAGGTAGGACATGTCCAGGAATATTTAATGAAGTATAGTTCAAATACTGGTGTCGTCTAAAATTAGCAAGACAGAAGTGATCTAATGTAGCTTCCTCTTAACACTCATTTCAGCTGTGCTCCAACTGAAACAGATGTCTCTTCTTTGTAGGAGAGTAGGAAGGTTAGGGCTTAGCCTTGGTGTGATTTAAATTAAGAACATTATGCTTTGACAGTGGAAAGGAAGTGGCTGGATTACACCCAGAGTATCCAAGATGCAGTCTTGCATAATAAAAATAATAATAATACAGTAAATATAGCATTTCTTTTTCCCTGAACTGTTTCAACATAAAGAGGTGTATATATGTGCATATGAGCATATATGTGTATATGTATGTATGTATGTCTATGTGTATATGCATATGTATGTGTATATGTATGTGTGTGTGTATGTGTATATGTATGTGTATATGAATGTGTATGTGTATATATATGTGTATATGAATCTGTATGTGTATATGTATGTGTATATGTATATGTATTTGCATGTATATGTGTATGTGAATGTGTATGTGTATATGAATGTGTATATGTATGTGAATGTGTATGTGTATATGAATGTGTATGTGTATATGTATGTGTATATGCATATATATGTGTATGTGTATATAGAAACATACAATCATAGAATGGTAAGGTTGGAAGGGACCTCAAGGATCATCTAGTTCCAAGCCCCTGCCATAGGCAGGGACACCTCCCACTAGCACAGGTCACTCAAGGACTCATCCAACCTGGCCTTGAACCCCTCCAGGGAGGGAGCAGCCACAACCTCCCTGGGCAACCTGTGCCAGTGTCTCACCACCCTCACTGCAAACAACTTCCTCCTAACATCCACTTT
>WBNM01027391.1:1295-14150 GCA_013399055.1 Ramphastos sulfuratus | reverse complement strand
CCAGGGACGGTGACTCCACCACCTCCCTGGGCAGCCCATTCCAGTGGGGAATGACTCTCTCAGTGAAGAACTTTCTCCTCACCTCCAGCCTAAACTTCCCCTGGCACAGCTTGAGACTGTGTCCTCTTGTTCTGGTGCTGGTTGCCTGAGAGAAGAAAGCAACCTCCTGCTGGCCACAACCACCCTTCAGGTAGTATGTGTATATGTATGTGTATGTGTATATGCATATATATGTCTATGTGTATATGTATACATATGTCTATGTGTATATGTGTATGTATATGTACAAAAAATACTTCAATTCTGACTCATTTTCTTTATTTTTTTTTTTTTAATTTCCCCCCAAATCTAGAATGCTTATTTATACTTGTCATTCATTGTTTTGCACATCCCAAAGCCACTAAAACAAATGTGACCCTCGGCTGAAAGCAACCAAATTGCATGTCCATCCATAAAACACTGTTTTGCTTGGGGCAATACATCTCGAGCAAGTGTACAGCAAATCTCAGTGCATTTTAATATTAAAAATTTAAGCCCTGAGAATGGTCTTATCCGGTTCCCAGGCCCCCTTCTCAGCCCTTTGGGAAACATCTCTGCTAATGTATTGAAAATAAGGAATCAGGAGGGAAATATGTATACATATATATAATAATATTCATTACTAAATGGATAAAATATCTGCAAATGTGGCTATGACATATTTGATATATATGCCTGACAGCCAGCAGGCTGTCACTGAAATGGACTCATGTATATTTAATCCATTCAGAGTTAGCCAAATCCTGCCTGGCCAGTGCATCTTTCACTAAACTGCAAAATTCATAAGGAAGGGTGACTCCCAGGTCAGTGTTTCCTCCTGCTGGCTGTTTTCCAGACCTGGGATCCCATTCTCAAGGTACTGACTCACCTTCTTATCCTTGTACCTCTTTACTTTTGTTAAAGCCAGTTACAAGTGGTGCTATGTAGCTCAGCCAGCACTTTAGCATTCCTGTATAGAATGCCCAGAGAGGTTGGTTTGTTTGGCTGGTTTTTTCCAGCCCCCAGAGGGGCTGTGAATTGGAGATTTACTGTAGCTGTAACCTGTTGCAGCAGCAGGAGAGTGCAATAGCAGCATCTATATCAAGAACAACAACCTCCAGTTTCTAGAGGTGCCTAAGAACATTATCATGCACTAGAAGTTTCCAAGTCTCAGCTACTCAGAGTTATCAATCTTTTTTGACTTCCTTCTCTCCATGCTCCAAGCAATTGAGAGCTTGGTGTTTGCTCCCAAGCCTTACCAAAACTGTGTAAACATGTCCATGTCATGCTGACCTAACCACATCTCCATGCCTTCTGGCCACTTAGGAGACCATTTTATTTGCCTTGGGGAAAAAAAAAATTCCTTGTACACATAGCTTCACGCAGCATCTGGACTATAATTATTTTGTTGTCCTTTCCTATCCATTCTCTTTTCAGATATTTTCACTCTGCAAAGTGATAGTTTGAGCCAACAGATATTGGTTATGCAAGGAACTGTTCAGCCTATATACATATGTATATATGTGTGTGTGTGTGCTTATATACATGTATATATATATTTATGTGTGTGTGTGTATATATGTGGATAGATAGATAGATAGATATAGATATCCAGCTCTATTATTTGGTCTGAATAACCTTAGAGTACACACAAACCACTTAAGACTCCTCCATTAAATATATCACTTTTTAAATATTATTTTGTTTTTTAAATATGCTATACTATAGTTCTTTTTAATTAACCACTTTAAGGAGATTCACATTTCTGGAGCTTTCCCATAAATTCTTTCATGGCACTGCATTTTGACATCTGGATTTTTCCAGACTCCTTCCATATGTATACACTTTTTGTCACTCTTTTTCATTGTCTGATCCTTGGGATGGCCTTGGATGGATGTCACTTCTTTCTCTACTTTGCTCTTTTTAATCAGGTTATAGTGAATAAATAGCCCTATCATGGTATTGGAGCAGTGTGTGGCCCCTGGTGCTTAGCGACATGGTTTAGTGTTGACCCTTCAGTGCTGGGTCACAGGTTGGGCTGGATAATCTTTGAAGTCTCTTCCAACTGGATGTTTTCTGTGATTCTCTGCATAGGATCTTTCAGACTTGGGCTTCCCAGACCATGTTGTTCTCCTTCCCAAAATGTAATATATATATAAAGAATGATGTACCTGCTCACCACTTTTTATCTAAAGAAAGATGATTTTTTTTTTTGTGTGTGTGCCATTGCACATATTTTGGACCAAACCCTTTATTCCACTTTATTCTCACTAGTATCTTCATTCATTTCTAACAGGTCCTTTCATGTTATTTGATGAGCAGCATTTGAACTCTGTCAGTCACTACCTGTTATTATTAGGTTAAGAATAGAAACAAATAATTATATTGCCATAAAGTTGTCTCTGCAGGGTTTCTTTAAGAAGCAGATTTCCTGATTAAAGCAGCTCCTGGCTTCTTTCATTTCTGAAAGGCTTTAAGCAATCCAAAATGTTGCTTTGATTCAGTCACGATAAGCAAGTACATGTAGAAACACTGCATCCCAGAACTGCTCTTTATACTGTGGCTTTTTACAGAGGCTTAAATTACTAAGCCTAAATGAGTGCCTTAGAAAAGGAAGAATGCCTCTTGCTTGTCACAGCAGCAGTCTTTTCTGACTGCAGTAGGCAGGACGTTGACCTCTACCTGAACAGCCTGAGGTAAGAGGAGTAGCCACTAGAAATTATTTATAACCTGACCAGCTCATTTAGTTTCATCCTCTGAGGCCCTCGGAGTTGAACTGACACAGCAATAATGGCCAGCGAACTTTTGATCCAATTAATTGTTAATGAGAGGTTTGATTAGCAAATAAAGGGCCTATTAGGTTAGCTGATTGTCTTTCTTTTACAATACCAGAGGTCAACATTCTTTTTTTTTCTTCTTTTTGACTGAAAGAAAAGTACACTGTGTACTCAAATTAATCACATGCTCACAGGTGTTGAGTAAAGTCGACTCAGGAAAAGAGTCAGCTTAGACATCCATCTGTAACCACGAGAATGCAATAGGTATTTCTCTCTTTGTGATTCTTTATTCCTTTATTAATTCAACTGCACCCCCCTTTCCATGCCTGCAGAACATAGCATGAACCCATCTTTCTCCTTCTCATGCTCTTCCTTCAGTCTTCCTTCACAGTTGTGTTCTATTTTAATTATGCAGCCAGAATTCTCAGTTTCAGATTAATTAATTCTTCCTATGCATTTAAAATCTCCCAGTGTATATTGCAAGCACCACTCCTGTGCATGATGTCTTCTATTCCTGAAAATTTCCCTCTGAGTTCTGACACACTTCTGTAAAATTACCATGACTAAAGAGAAATGTGAGACTAAGGACAGAACTGAACTACAAATGACACCTATGTAAATTAAGAGCATTTTGATCTCAGTGCAGCCATGCTGGATTTATACTGGTATAAATCTGTAAATCTGACATTAACAAATTGATCCCTGTAGAGTAGCTTTTGTTATCTGAACCTTTAATCTTCTTTCATGTTATCAATATTGCTTGAAAACAGAATACTTCCCTCCAGCCTTCATGAGGTATGGAACACCACAATTAGAACAACACAAAGTATGTTCTTAGGCTTTCAGATATTAGAAATCTGGAGTTGTGACTGTCTGCTTTTCAGAGTCTGATGTAGTCTTTATAGTTGCATGACCACATTCTATTTTTCTGTGATCCAGCTCAATGGATGGATGGAGGGATGGATGGGTAGAAGGATGGATGGATGGATGGATGGATGGATGGATGGATGGATGGATGGATGGATGGATATCAGAAGTAGTAGTTCCCCGGTGTTTCTTTCCACCCTTCTTCTTTAGTGAAAGCTAATCACATGTTTACTGAGTTGTCTAAACCTTGCCCACATGAAAGAAATCTCAAGTTTTTGATGATGTAGTATCTACAAGATGAAGTATCTAGCAAACTGTATTAAAAAAAACCCACAAAACAACAACAAAACAGAACAAAAAGGTGCAGGCTAACAGAGTGTAGCTACTTCTGTTGGGATTTTGTTTGTTTGGGGTTTTTTTGTTTGTTTGTTTTTGGTTGGTTTTTTTTTTTTTTCTTTAATTGTTTTCCATAATAGGAAAAACTGAGATGTAGGAACATGANTTTTTTTTTTTCCCCTTGGAAGCTAATGGCAAAATCTCCACCTGATTTGAGAGAGTTGGGAAATGCTCTGTAAAAAGTAGTTATCATATGTACAGGTAGACAATGAGAACATATTAAATGGTATAACATGGTAATGGAAATCCATTAGTAGTTGTGCAATAACACAGGAAGGGGTAATTTGAAATATCTAATTGGGTCTGAAAGATGCATTTCAAGATGAGCTGTCAGCTGAAATGGAGAATGCAAGAAATAGAGGGAGGAAGCCTGTTCAAAACAACAGGCTGTGAATAATCATAGATTCTCGTTGCATCAGATGTGACCTGGCAAGCAAAGCCTAAAAGGAGATCAGTGTGAGAAAGACAACAAAGGAAGCAAAGCCAGTAAGGGTTGTTATGTGGATCTCTTTCAGCTCAAACTGTATGAGAAGTATGTTAAACATTTGGTAAGTGTTTTTAGCTGGGTAAAACCAGAAGCCCGGAGGACAGTATGTGACTGTGGAGCTTCAAGTGTGCCTTGGAATCCAAAACCTTTCTGAAGTCACATTGCTGACAGTCTTTGCTGGTGGCTTTCTGATTAAATCTCTGTCACAGAATTCCCACATTAATCTCTGTGCTTCAGACCTCATTTACATCGAGTCCTCTTCCCTTCCCTTTTTTATCCCTCACTGTTCTTTTATGTATTATATACATATATTGATTATAGCAAATTAATATGTGACAAGAATAGAACTCACTCAAAAAAGAGAGGGGAATCACAATATAAAATGATTTTACTAACAGTGTAAGAGCTGAATGACATAGAAGTGTATCTGTGTGCTCTTCTAAAAGAAATGTAACTAACAATCCAGCTTTTGAGTGGTATAATTCTGGGAATCTACACGTGGTTGTGCATTGTATGGATATGAAACATTAGTATCTTCCTCCACAGTGTGATTTTACTCTTCAAATTAAAGTGAGCAGTATTTTTAACCTTCTGTCTCTTCAGGAAAGTGTTGGGAGTAAGCAAAAGGATCATTTAAGTTCACGTTCATTCCATATGTCAGTGTAGCAGCTTCATTGCATGAGGTGTTATAACTTTTGAAGGATTAAAACCTCACAAAAAATAACACAAAAATTCAACTTCTTTGGTTTAAATGACTATTTTGTTATTAGAATTTGTTTTGGCTTTTCATTAGCCTTCCTATAATCTCACAATTAAAATGTCTAATTTATTTCCATATTAATTAAATTGGCTGGCTCTACTCTAGCACAGATATCAAAGTTCTAATAGACTGAAGTTACAACATTTCAGTCCAATTTTTATTTTTCAGTTGTCATTAGACTAATAAAAGAAAACATTTAACCTAAAATCAGAGAACAATTCCATTACTACATAAAATAAAATAAAGTAAAATAAAATAAAAAATAATAAAATTTTTAAAAGACAGTAAAATAAAATAAAAATAATAAAATTTAAAAAATANAAAAAAAATTAAAAATAAAAAAATAAAATAATGTAAAAGAAAAGAAAATAAAGTAAAGTAAAATAAAATAAAATAGTTGGGTAGGTGTAGAGGTGATTTATAGAAACTACTTTTTTGGAATATAGATATTTAGGGAAAAAAGAGACAGGTTCACATATGTAAAGAATAGAATCTGATAATGAGTGATTTATGCTTGGACTAGTTCCAGTAAGTTCTCAATCCACTGGAGAGTTTCCAGCCTACTGAGAGGATGGAATGAGAGGGATTATGAAGGGAAATAAAAGATACACTGTGTTATTTATGAGAAGATGGGAGGACCAGTGCACTTTTCACCTAGTCATTGCAGGGTACAGNGGTCTCCTGGAAGCCTTCTCTTCTCCAGGCTGCAGAGCCCCAGCTCTCTCAGTCTGTCCCCATAGGAGAGCTGCTTCAACCCTCTAAGCATCTTTGTGGCCCTTCTCTGGACCTGCTCCAACACTTTCATGTCCTTCCTGTGCTGGGGGCTCCAGAACTGCACACATTTCCTCAAAACTGCACATCTTTTCTTCAGTCTCTCCAAAGCCAGAAATGAGTGGATTAATGGACAGTTGGAGATTGGATTGCACAGATTATAGTGCCAAAATTATATCATTTGGTTGTTATTGCACATGGCTAAACATAAGATATAAGAGAAAAGACTCCAAGTTCTAGTGAATTTAACCTCCCAGTAGCCTCTTGACACCTTGGTGGTTATTTGGATGTTCTATAGATGATACATTCTTCTTCTTGATGTAACATAATAAAACACTTTTTAGTCATTACTGCCTGAGAAAGTTGTTAAATGTGTGGATAAATGTTCATTCACAAAGGCTAATCTTCATACTCTGTCTCTACTAAGCAAAGAAGCATTCCCAAAGGAAATATGAGTTAGGTCTTAAGTTTAGATGTGCAGAAACACTTCCTCAGGAAAAAAAAAAAAAAAATCTGTGTCTGCCTAGAGTGGAAATCTTCCATTTGAAAAGTAAACTCACTAGGCTGATGTACATCCTTGTGGATGACCCCCAAACTCACTGCACAAACCCAAAATCTAGCTGGTGAAACAAGTATTTCAAATGCTTATTTCAGATAATGAAACTCCCTGTTGAGTATCATGCAGACCTTTGAGTCTCACAAACCTTAGTTCTCTGGACTTGTTGGCAGACCCAGAAAATCACAAATACAAAGACGTAACACGCCTGAGAAATTAATATATATCTTTGGATCCCATTTTCTTATCTTATTTTTTTACTACATCAAATTTTGCACAGTGAAAAATTCTCTTCCACTCCAATTTATTGAACCTGCACTTGATACTCCTCTCCTGATGTGAGAAGAGATCCATATTCATATTTATTTTTGCTCTAAATTAGCTGCTTGCTTATTGACCCTAAATAGTTATCATCTCAGCTGGAAATATATTAGAGTTCTAGTTGCCAAACAAATATTCAGCAAAAGATGAATAAAAGCATATGGGGAGGAAAAACCCACAAAGTTTTTTGCTGCCAATATAATGGAAGGCATTCTGGCGGACAGCCATCTGCACCCGCTGAACAGAGGGATCCTGGGATGACATTGATCGATTTAACAGTAGGAAGGTATTAATGATATTCAGCACTGATGGCTGAGCCACTTCACACTCATTTGCATTTCCATTCATCATCTCAGCATTTATCATTATGAGGCGAATGCCAGAACTAATTAAAGTCTGGGCTAACAGGGTGACATGGGAGTCCAGCCGCTACTTAGACTGAGGAAATATGGGAAACTTTCCAGCAGGAAGTACACCAACCTTACACCAAACTCAATTAACTTAATTCCTAACTAAACCTTTGGAGGGTCCTTCATTTGAATAAACTGAAAAAGCCAAGTCTGAAGTTACACTGTCACTTTTTCTCCTTGTGTTCTAGAGTTTGCGATTCAGTAACATTGAGTTGGGAGTTGGAGAGATTTCTTTAAGAGGATCCCACTCCTCCTCAGCTATCCTTTGGTGTGGCAAGTAGAGAAAGAATTTAAAATTCTGCAACGAAATAAAAAATTTAAATGGAAACTCTGACAGAATTTGATCCTGTAGGGATCTAAAATGCATTGTGAACAAAGTAAAACCAAACCCCGCAACTAAAAGCTGGATATACTTAAATCTGTTGTTCATGTAAGAGAGCTAATAAAGTATCTCTTCAAATAGATATAAAAACATATTTGTTTGCTAACACAGATATCAGAAAATGTTCTTCTCTGCAGGTAGAAACTTGCCCACTGAGACAACCCCTCTGAGTAAAGTGACCAGGATTGGATCCTGAATGTCTTGATGAGTCTTTTGGTATTTTGATCATCTTGTTGCGAAGTGGAGTAGTCATAGAAGTATTGGCTGTCAAACTCCACTTAGGTCAGGTCTCCTTATCTTTGAGGAGAGATTTAGAATCACAGAACAGCTCTCCTCTGAAATTTCTGGCAAGAGAGAGAAAACGTGATAGAAAAGATGATGTAGTAGTAGGGTAAGCTATAGAAAAAAAAATTTGCAGGTAAATAATTGTTTTTTTATGTTTTCAAATTTTTTTCAAGGTATAAGTATAAAGGTAAAAGTAAAAAGTAAAAGTGTAAGTAAAACGTAGAAGTAAAAAGTAAAAGTAAAAATGTAAGTAAAAAGTAAAAGGTAAAAGTATAAGTAAAAAGTAAAAGCATAAAAGCTCACTTCAAAAGCAGATTGTAATGAACAGTATCTGTGCTAATGGTTCTGAGTGTAATTTTATAATTTCAATCAATATTTTATTTTTATTTCTACAAACAGAGAGAGACATCTGATCTAGGCTCTGAGTAATATGATATCATTTCATTGCCCAAGGAATTTATCTCCCTTAGTAAAATAAATATCACCAGGTGAAATATCTGCTTCTCATATCCACCAGGTGAAATACCGAGTTTGCATGTCCATGAAGTTGCCCATCTGCAGCATGCTTAGGGGAAAATATGGCTTTAATACTTTTCTACAAAGCCTTTAATGGCTTTAAAAGAGATACACTTTAAATGGCTTTAAAAGAGATGTCATCTGTCTAGTGACATCCTCCTATGCATATCTACAGGTCAGAAAGAAGGCAGTGATTCAGTGGGAAATGTTGGATCTCCCCAGTGTTCGAGAGATAAATAAAGTCAGATCTTCATATGCACCTTTCAAACTTAGAGCAATAGTGAGCTTGTAGTCTTAGTGTGAAGATCTTTTTAAGGGAGAAGTCAGCCTTTGCTCATTGCAGGCTTTTAGTGATTCCATTGCATGGAATGGGCATAAGCTAGGCAGCAATGGATGAACTGGTCAGGTGTTGATGAAAAATAGAGGCATTTTATAAAAGCAGAATGAAGAGATGCAGCAGGCAATTTTCATTTTCCTTTCTGGCAGGCCAGTTTTAATTTATTCCTCCTTTGTGCTTACAGCTTTATCCTCTTCCTCATATATATTTCTGACCCATTCACATGTCCAGGCAGTGCGGAGCCTGTGAAAAACATCAATGAACAATGAAGGGTTAGATTATATTGACTTAATGTTGATTAGTTTACACTGGGTTGTCTGCTGCAAAAGATGTCAGAGCTTTTGTAGTTCATTAGCTCCCATCAACTGAACACTGGCTTAAATTAGTACACGAGGCTCTTCCTTTCTGTAATGCAATTTCAACTTGCAGTTCATGCTTAGCTTTCCTATCTGTACTTGCACGTGATAGCTGTTACAACATTTTTTCTGCATGAGAGACAAGAAAATGAAACATGAAGAAACACAGAATGCTGGCTAGGTGGGGTCCTGCTCATTTCACATAGGGAAGTTATCCTACTTCTTATGACTGATGTCATCTCTGCTATCATTTAGATAAGAAGTGTTAGTCAACTGCAACATCTTACAGTCAACCAAGGAAATGGCACTGTGCTGGTTTGAGGCTAATTGGAATATTTTAATGAGAAAAAATAGATTATAGGCTGTGGAAAGCAAACAGTGGTGATGTCTACTTCACTCATAGATTTGCTGAGCTGTATAAAAGCAAGGACACAAACAGATAAGGCAGTGTCTGTGTCTCTCCATAGCTCCTGTCATATTAACTGCTTCTGTCTGACCTTGCACATAAGCCAGCAAATCATTTCCTTCTAACTCCCCTTACTGATTCTCCCAACTCACCTTAAAACTCACCTTAAAAACAAGGACACAAATATAGATAACAATCTTTGGCTTTCTGCTGTGTAACCCAACTCATCACTGCTTCTAATCCCCCTTGTCCATCCTCCAAACTCACCTTGCACATAAGGCGGACCCTGGGATAAGGTAGAGGGGTGGAAAGAAGGTGGAAGGGTGGTTGGGAGCCTCTCCTGGGGACTCTGACTGCTGGGAGGGGGATTGTGTTTCTGTATTAACCTTTAACTTGCATGTTTCTGTATATAGCTGTAAATATTTGCAATACATTGTAATTATCTGCTTGTATATTGTGCTAAGCTGTGAATATAAAGCTTCATTCCTTAACTTCCATCTGGCTGAGTCTAGTTAGGGTGAAATTCACTGTGTGTGTGTGGGCAGGTAACTCACAGAACCACTATAGCCACTTTATTATAATTATATATATATATAAGTATGACTTTATTATATAATTCACTTAGTGTCAAAAAATCAGTTACATCTTTTGGAATTTATAATCACAGATCTGAACAAACTCAAGTTTCATAACAATGTTTTCTGTTATGGAAAAAAGCTTCAGAAGTTTGGGTCTGAAATGACTCTAATGGATAGTTCCAATAATAGCATTTCTAATAGCAGCATTTTCTTTCTTTGAGGAGAGAGGAAGAGTACAGATTTAGAATCACAGAATGGCTGGGGTGTGAAAGGACCTCTGGAGGTCATCTGGTCCAGCCTCTTTGTTTAAGCAAACGATTTGGAATATCTCTAAGGCTGGAGACTCCACAACCTCCTTGGGCAAGCTGTGCCAGTGCTCAGTCTGCTTTCACTCTAAAAAAGTTTTCCCTTGTGTTAAGGAGCAAAGAGGACAGAAACAGAAGAGGTTTTTACACTTAACTCTGTCAAGAAATAGCATCTTTGCTAGATGCTGGCCAACCTTCCAGCTGTGCTCTGTTGCAGGCCTATTCCACCAGCAGTACCAGGGACTCTCAAATACGTTAGAAAAAGATAGAGGTTACTGCCAGGATGACAAAATGCATATTGCACAACACTGATTTTGGCACTGATTGATCCAAATAAAAGACTTGGCATTGGAATGAGTGCTGAAAACAGGGCCAGTAGGAGGTGAAATATGGCAAAGCCTAAAGTTTTCACTTGAAAACAGCTCCTCATGAGAGATTTCAAACTTTATATAAAGAAGGTCTGATTCATAATGACTGTTATTAATTCTAAATGTTCAGGAAATCATTTTACATTCTTTGGAATATCTTTGCCAGAATGTTGTTGGCATGATTTGATTTAAATTTTTATTGAATATTTTTATTTCAACATAATTTAGTTCTGCTGTGGGAAAAAAAAAACAAAACTCAAACCAACAACCCAACCCAAAATTTATTTTAAAATGTCAAAATGGGTTTAAACTGGAGGAGGGGAGATTTGAACTGGGTGTTAGGAGGAAGTTCTTTATAGTGAGGGTGGTGAGACACTGGCACAGGTTGCCCAGGGAGGTTGTGGAGCACAGAAGCACAGAATGTGATCTTTGATCACATTCTGTGTTTCTGTGCTCCACAACCTCCCTGGAGGTGTTCAAGGCCAGGTTGGACAAGGCCTTGAGTGACCTGTACTAATGGGAGTTGTCCATGCCTATGGCAGGGGGTTGCAACTAGATGATCTTTGAGGTTCCTTCCAACTTTACCATTCTGTGATTCTATGATTCTATGAAATCCCAGCTTTAAAGGATAAAAAGAAGACTCATTATTATACCAGATCTCTATTGATTTTAAGAATTCTTCTCAAAGGCAGCATTATTTCAAATTCTCCATTTTATAATTATTTGCACTTTAAAGCATCTTAGTGTAGCTTCCAAATGAGCTGACATAGAATCTTGTAACACACAGAATTGAAGTTTGCTCTACCCAATATACATCATGTGCTCTGCCCTTGAAAAGCATTCTTCTCTTGGCTAAAATTCCAGGAAGCAAGGGATGCTAAAATGAATTGTTAACAGGAAGAGTTAATTCAATATGTATAAAAAGATAGGAAAAGTACAGAGGAATATTTAGTGATCATAACATGATGTCAGTGAAACTTTCTTTTTTCCTCTCTAATAATTTGATCTAGCCAAGATGCATTATCATTCTTCTTGTTCTCCTCCCTGTTCTTCTGACTGCTAAACTCACATATTCATGATAAAACTGCTATAGTGTATAGTATATATCTACAGTATCTATAGTATCTAGTATATATCTATATATAGTATATAGTATAGTCTCTATAGTATATATCTATAGTATCTATCTATAGTATATAAAGTATATAAAAAGTATATATAAAGTATATAAAGTGTATATATATAAAGTATATAAAGCAGAAATTCTTTCTCATTGCATTTCAGACCACATAAAAGACACCAAATCCAGAAAAAAACCAAACCCCAAACCCCTCATATTGCCATCTAGAAACTGCTTCAATTTAACTTCTTAAGTCAATGAGATGTGTCAATTAAGATGATGCAAGATGAGTTCTGTGCATACTGAGTATGACATATGTTTATGGATAAATTATATTCTGATCTTGTTAGTGCATGAAAAATCAATGAAGAACAGTCATGTAGACATTTAAATTAAACTTGGGTAAAGAAACAATCCTAAATCAGGATATCAGCAGTATCAGCCTCAGTAGCTGGTTAGAGCATTTGAAAGGAAAATTAAATTTCAAAGGAAGTAGGAATTTTTTCTTCTTTTAGTAAAAAGGCCTGTTGTTAATACTACAGTAACACAAGCTTTACTAGGCAGTAAAGGCACAATTGTTTGATTCTCAATGTTTCTTATAAACCGCTTTGCAAGATATTGTCTTCAAACATCCACTAAGACCCTGGCACAATCAGAACAAAACTGGTGGACAATGTGATGCTAACTATATCTGTAACTGCTGGTCACAGTTATCCTCCACCTGAAAGAACTGGTGTAAGGAAATGCAGAAGTTAAACTCATGCTAAGCAAGTCTGGAAGACAAGTCTTGTCTTCTAGAAAACCATAGCAATCAGGTTGGTAGCTTTATTAGGAGTTAT